>JBBBDQ010000687.1:640000-885000 GCA_037127315.1 Ascarosepion bandense | reverse complement strand
ACGGTGATATATATATATATATATATATATATATATATATATATATATATATATATATGATATAGGTATATCTAGACGGTGGTGGCAGATGGAAGTTACTTCGTTACCTTAGTTTAACAGGCTTAATTTAGGGAATTTAATAATTTGAAAAAATTCCTGTAAACATGGAAAACATGGCTCATGTAATGATTTGCAAAGTCTAGTATTTTTAATAATTTTTTTTACGCTGAGAGTTTTAATGGTTTCTTTCAATTGCCAATAGTATGCGGAGAGTGATGTTCTATTGCGCTAAGCCATATTATTAAAAGATACATATATACGCCAAGCCCCATACTGTTCACATATAGTTATGTCTGTGTGAGCACCGGTGGGCGAGCGCGCGTGTGTGTGTGTCTGCGTACGTCAATGGGTGTACAAGTGAGTATTTAGATCTACGATTGTATGAGAGACGTCACAACGATAAATTTTCCTCACAATTTTTCTCCCACTTTCACAAAAATACATCGATATACTCAGCCATACATATATCCAATATTTAAAAAAAAATTAATCAGTTTGTTTGACGATCGCAAAAGCGTGAAACCCAGGATCACAAACCTATCTAAATGAATATATATATATATATGTATATATATATATATATATATATTACGGAAAATCCCGTAATATATTAAAACCGACATATTTAAATTATTTGTTTGAACATTACTTTTAATCGATACTCGTATTTGAGTAGATATTCTGGTTTTAATCAAATAATTAAGAACCATTTCAGAGTGGAGATAGTTATTTGCGTAGATCGAAAATTGTGCTATATAGGCTTGATTTGACTTCGATTAGACTGTGGAATCATTCATGGTCGAGTGGTTTAAGACGCACCAGATCAATTGGTGGCTTCCCCTCTGTTGATAGGAGTCGCAGGTACGAATCCTGCCGAATGACACGCATTTTCGTAACCAAATTTATCGTAAATAATCAATTTACTGTTTGACTAAAAACAGAATATTTACTCAAATACGAGTATCGATTAAAAATAATGCCAAACAAATAATTCACACACACACACACACACACACACACACACACACACACACACACACACATATATATATATATAGTGTTTAATTGTGATAAAGTTTAGCGCCAAAGTTGCTGTTTGTCAGAAGATATTACTGAGAAAAAGTATTTTGGCAAGCAGTTTTTTTTATTGTAAAGAGCTCGATCTTGGGGTTTAGATAGAGCGTTGATATGTACAAAGAGTTTGTCTCTTTAATAGAGCAGATTCATGCGGTCTTTAAAGTTTCATGAGGACAATTATGATGTTCTCACGCGTCAGGGCTGTTTGACGACTTTGAAGCCGGTATGAATCTGCTCTATTAAAGAAACGAATACTTTGTACTTATATATATATATATATATATATATATATATATATATATATATATATATATATATATATCTTATTTTATTATAAATTATATTTTAGAACATGCACAAAGTTTTTTTTTATATATATCCACTACAAATTGTACATTTTGTTTCGACATTGGAAAAGAAAATGTTACATGTTCTAAAATATAACTTATAATAAGTATTCATAGCTATATATTATATATCGAGCACTGTTTTAAATTAATGTTTTGGACGTTGTAAATTTGTCTTCGTTCCTTATTCACTCGGATATATATATATATATATATATATTTGCTAAATCTGTCTTTCCTTCTTCCCCCACACGCCATAATAGCTCTTTGATTTATATGATTAAATGTAGTTGTGGATCTCACTACATTGGGGGAACTAATCAAAGTCTAGATGCCAGAATTAAACAACACGTACCTACAAAAATCCGTAATTCCTCATCAGATAGTCCTACCAACACATACAAGTCTTTTATTGCGGAATATCTTATAATTGTGCAGATGACTTTAGGGTGGACACATTTTACATCCTAAATACGTCCCATTCTAGGTACCACCTCAAAGTGTTGGAGGCCATCTATATTCAATCTTTAAAGTCCTCACTGTGTAAAGAGAGAGAGAGAGAGAGAGAGAGAGAGAGAGAGAGAGAGAGAGAGAGAGCATATATTTCCTCCAACTCATTTCTATTTAAGATTTTTCCACGCTACATCTTATCCATTTTCTTAAAACAATTATTCTTTCTTTATTCACTTCAATTTAGCTCTTTTGAGCGAGGTGCGAAACCGGTTAGCTAGCCCGGTTTTCAGTTTTAATTTTTCAAAAATATATTATCATCATGGATTATAATAAAAATACTTTTCTCTATGTATAACGGTAATATATACATATTGTAATAGCTAATTTACATATTGTAAATGCTTTATAAAGGCATGGTATCACTATACAAAGATTTTCATGTTTTGGAGCAGAACCGCTTCTCTTCGGGTGATATGTTGAAGATATGTTCAACATAACACCCGAAGAGGAGCGGTTCTGCTCCGAAACATGAAACTGTTTTTGTAGTAATAAAATGTTTTTATAAAACATTGTAACAACTATTACAATATTAAGGTCTACTCTGTATCGAGCACTCTCCATAAAAGTAAATGCTTGAACAGTGGGTTTTAATCAACGTGTTCTTTCACTTTCTTACAAGAGAGAGAGAGAGAGAGAGGGGGTGCCCCACTGCAAGTATATAAGATGTAACATTTAAAATTTGTTTCATTTTAGGACTCTGTATGTTTGTCTGTCTGTCTGTCTGTCTGTCTCTCTCTCTCTCTCTCTACGCAACGACTCTTCCCCCACCGTTGGTGATTTGCAGGAAACCAATGTAGTATATAAATTCATGTGTCCATTTGGAGAGTGTGTCTCTAACAACCTCAATAATATCTACATCGGCCACACCACAAATTCGCTCTCACGGCGTCTGACGTTGCACTTAAATAAAAATTCAAATATATTCCGTCATTTAGAACAACACGGTTATCAACGCACACTTCTGAGAAAAACGCTTGTTGATAACACGTACATACTCAAACAAGAAAATAATAAGCAGAAACTAAAAATCCTCGAAGCACTCTACATGAAACAATTTAAACCTGGTTTGAATACAATCAATTTCGATATTTCCAACAACGTACTCAAATGTCTGTAATCAGACCAGGGACCATAACACCACTATTTTGTCACTGTCTTCGGCCATCCGCCACGTTAGGGATGGACTTATATTTTCAATTCAATTATCTTTATTGTTAATAGCTTAAGTGTTCTATGTTTACTGTGTGTTAATATTTACTCTTTGATAATGGCTTATGTGAGCCGAAAGCTTAGACCCGATAAAAAATTCAACAAATACTGTGATTTTTTGTTGTCTTTCAACGACATCACTATCAAGTATATCAGACGGTATGAACGGATCCTACACAAAATTAATAGACAAAACTTGTCTATATTATTCAATGAAACCTGCATTAATATATATATATATATATATATATATATATATATATATGTGTGTGTGTGTGTGTGTGTGTGTGTGTGTGTGTGTGTGTGTATTAATCAATTTACCCCAACCAATTCGGGAATACCACTCGTACGCAGTGGGCTAAAGGGAGTGAAATTGAGAGAAAAGTGTGAGTATAGGGAATATTGAGGAAAAGACAAACGTTGAACGAGACTCAAGAAAACAGAAGATGGAAACTGACGTTGCATTTAAGTTTTTGAAGATTGTAGTTATCAGGGTAGCAATTAAACAGAAGGGGGTTCTACAGACCGAAAATTCTAGAAAAGAAATTGTTAGAGTTGCATTTAACTATTTCAAGTAAACTCTTGAAACCTAGATGCTAATCTAATCGATCTCTTCAATTCATCTAGTCATGTGGCAGGGAAAAGGTATATATATATATATATATATATATATATATATATATATATATCTCAGATTAAATAAATTGCAAACACTATGTTTGGTAATTTAAATAAAACCCGTTCATACTCACGGATAATCTTTCGCGTATTACAATCAAAAGATGAGCTGTAACTTTGACAGATGTTATTTTAATTCATTTCCTAAGGTACCAAAGTACTTTTAACCTCTTTCCGAGATTATCTTCAAGGGTGTGAGTTATCGTAACAAATGTAAACGGAAAACTGTGTTGCTAACATTTCTGACATCTTTTGATTGTAATACGTGAAAGATTATCCGTGCGTATGAATGGATTTTATTAAAAATAAGTAAACATATTGTTTGCAATTTATCTAATCTGACATGTTTAAAAGAAAATTTGCAGCCTAAACACACACACACACACACACACACACACACACACACATACATACATATATATATATATATATATACGATAGTATGACAAATCTTCTGCATTTTTATACAGAAATGAAGTCACTTTTTGTACGAATATACGCTACGGAGATAGGGAAATTTTAATTGTCCTATTTATATTATGACCAATGAGAACACTCGAAAAATGATGCCTCATTTTATGCTTTGAGCCTATCCCTAAAATATTGAAGCATAAGAAAACTACAAACCCTTTTGTCATTACCATTTTCAGTTATTGAAAAAAATGTAACTACATATAATTTTAACTAATTGTGTTTATTAATTATAAGCGCCAATTTTAAGCCTATTAATTTCTATATATTTCCAGGGCTAATGTTAAGTATTCTCTCTTTGCTAAAATGCCACACATTTCGCAACTTTATCGATTACTATTAGGTTGTCCAGAGAATTCATACCGAATTTTAGTCTTTCATGTTCTAATACGTCAAATTTATCGAAAGATATAATATGCTTATATTTCCGATTAGAGCGCACTTCAAACTATCTCTTGAAAAAGGAAGTTTAAAAGTACTTAATTCGTGTCAATTTTGCACACCTATGAAAATAGAAGATTATAACGTGCATTTTATATACTTGATACTTTTTTATTACCGTAAAGGTAAAAATGCCTTGCAATCTACAAAAAAAAATGTGCTGTGTACGGGGAAGATGCGTTAGCTGACAGAACTGTAAGGAAGTGGTTTCGGTAAGTTTAAAGTTGATGATTGTAGCCTTATTGATAAAGAACGCTCAGGCAGACCCTCACTAGAGGTGACAACTAAATCAATACATTGATTGAGAATAAACGTGCATTACCCAACGGGGAAATTGGCAGAGACACAAAATTTATCAAATTCCACCATCCATGAACACTTAGTAATGCTGTGGTAATCAAAGCGCTATGATGTTTCGGTACTCCATGATTTGATCGAAAAGAATCTATCTGTGATTTGCTGTACCCACGCAATGAAAATCCACTCTTTTTTAGGCAAATTGTGGCAGGCGATGAGAAATGGATCGTTTACAACAATGTTCACCGAAAAAGATCCTGAGGTAAGCAACATGAGCCAACTTTAATATCTCAAAAGCATTCTTCATCTTAAGAAAGTCATGCTGTGCATCTGCTGAGATTAGAAAGGAATCTTGTACAATGAGTTTATGCCAACTAACAGGTCAATTGAGTCTGAAAAGTATTGCTCGCAAATGCACAAAGGCGGTAATTCAAGAAAAACGCCCAGGATTGACGAAGAGGAAAAATGCTGTTTTTCTTCAGAATAATGACAGATCTCAAGTTTCTTTGTGTTACTCGCCCCAACATTTCTCCTTCGGGTTTTCATTTATTCAGGTCCTTACAAAATAATCTCAATGGTAAGAAATTTAATTCTTTAGATGACATAAAATACTACTTTACTACGTTCTCTACCGAAAAATTCTGGGAAGACGGAATTTTTAAGTTGAAGGGAAAATGAAGAAAGCTTATACAACAAAATGGTTCATAATTAGTTGAATAAATATTTAATGGCATATTTTTGTTTTGTATTTAATTGCCCTTAAAAATCGACACGTACTTTCTGGACAACCCAATAATTTTTGATATTGCTCAACACGCAGTGATATCAAAATTTTATATATTTTACTCTTACATTTTATTATCAGTCTTGTTTAAAATTTGTATAAAATTATCTTCATCTGAATATACCAATTACTACAGCTACTAATTCTACTGCTGATACAGGAACTTGAACGCTTTTAATATAAATATAAACATACGATTTAAAAATTTACATTAATTAAAATAAGTTTTTCAAAACACAGTTAGTTAAGTGCCATACGTGATACAGGCTGGGGTGATCATGTCTCGAAAGAGACATGACTGACTGGGCAGAAGATTATCCCGCTGTAGGTTGTTATTGGTTTCTGCGGTAGACTGGTTGCCAGCCAAGGCTATAGAACCCACTCTGTCCTGTTATTTAAACCATAACTTAGAGACGGATTAACCAAGGGTACTTGCGCGGAAGTGAACGCAAGGAATTCAGGTGTAATTCGAACTCGACTCCCTGATTTCTCGTTTCGAGCCAATATCCATTGCACCACAACACACATATACATTCAAAGCACACAGATACAAAAAAACAAACAAAAAAACAAAAAACAAAAAATGCAATTTGACATGTGGATAGTTTGTTATTTTAAGCATTATTTCCATGTTTGTAATTATAACATACAGTGTTGGTATGTCTTAAAATATAAATTTGTTGAATTTGTAAAATTGTTTTG
Source organism: Ascarosepion bandense (assembly GCA_037127315.1). Taxonomy (NCBI): domain Eukaryota; kingdom Metazoa; phylum Mollusca; class Cephalopoda; order Sepiida; family Sepiidae; genus Ascarosepion; species Ascarosepion bandense. Next base: position 878,421 of record JBBBDQ010000687.1, on the reverse strand, counting down.
TCGTTGGCTTTTCCAAACATTTTCAGTTTTTCAGTAAAATTGGTAACATTCGATCAGCGGTGTAATTGATCCTGACAGGACATCTCGAATTCAGTCACTTTCACACCGACGTGATGTGGCTTCTCTCTGTCTTTTTTACAAATATTTTCATGGCAATAGCTCTGACGAGTCTTTTCCCCTGGTGCAGCGATTACACAAATTTAAGCGTGTGACTAGATTAGCATTTAGGTCCCACTCGTTCATTTTTTTGGTCCTGTCGTCAATCAGCACCATACTCACTTTTTCACTTTCACTTTCGGTAAGCTCTTGCTTCCTAGTGGCATCCCCACATTGCCTGCCGTGAAATGGTTAAAAAAATGACAGTTACGAACATAATGGGACAGATACATTAACAATCTATTCCTTCCTATCTATCTATCTATCTATCTATCTATCTATCTATCTATCTATCTATCTATCTATCTATCACAGTTTGTTCATATCTATCTATCTATCTATCTATCTATCTATCTATCTATCTATCTATCTCCGTCTGTTCGTATCTATCTATCTATCTATCTATCTATCTATCTATCTGTCTATCTCCGTCTGTTCGTATGTATCTATCTATCTATCTATCTATCTATCTATCTATCTATCTATCTCAGTTTGTTCATAGCTAGCTAGCTATCTATCTATCTATCTATCTATCTATCTATCTATCTATCTATCTATCTCAGTTTGTTCATCTATCTATCTATCTATCTATCTATCTATCTATCTCCGTCTGTTCGTATCTATCTATCTATCTATCTATCTATCTATCTATCTATCTATCTATCTATCTATCTCAGTTTGTTCATAGCTAGCTAGCTACCTATCTATCTATCTATCTATCTCAGTTTGTTCATATCTATCTATCTATCTATCTATCTATCTATCTATCTCAGTTTGTTCATATCTATCTATCTATCTATCTATCTATCTATCTATCTATCTATCTATCTATCTATTTGGGCACCTCGGTGTGGTGTATTGGCCAGCAAGCTTGTCTCGCTAGAACTAGTTACAACTGTGTAGTGAGTTCGATCCTCACTTTGTGCCCCATACTTTCGGCCTTGTGCCACATCTAAGCGGCACTTAGAAAATCACCTATCTAATGTTGTTCATTATCTATATCTAATATTGTTTATATAACTATCTAATATAATCAAATATATCTACCTATGCGTCCCATTTCATCTCTTTCATTTTCAAGTTTTGTCTTTGTATTCTATTTTTTACCCTAATGTTATTTTTCTCCCTCCCACCTAACTCCGCTTACTGTTCGGTTCGTCAGTGCCTCTTCACTAATCTCATTCGGGCCGTCCATTTTAGAACCCAGAAAAGGTGAAGCGATATAGTTACCACTAAATAACTGACGGACATTGGCGTTAATTCTAACAACGGTACAGTGCCAGCAGACAGTCGCCGAGCTGCTAGGGATTCTTCCGGTTGGTATAAGGACTGACCGGAAGAAAAAGGTTTGACGGGCATGTGTGTCATGGCGTAGAATAGGTCGCTTACATTTGAGAGAAATAAGAAAAAAGAGAAAGGGCAAGAGACGAGTGGTAGCTTTAGGCTGAAATGATAATAGGAGACATTTAAAGCAATGGGGAATTCCCTTTTTATTTCCCCTTTCACCTCTTCATTTTCCTTTGTTATTTTATATTTATAAAGGATTTAATATGGAGGGTTATCTATCTATCTATCTATCTATCTATCTATCTATCTATCTATCTATCTATCTATCTATCTATCTATCTCAGTCTGTTCATATCTATCTATCTATCTATCTATCTATCTCAGTCTGTTCATATCTATCTATCTATCTATCTATCTATCTATCTATCGCAGTCTGTTCATATCTATCTATCTATCTATCTATCTATCTATCTATCGCAGTCTGTTCATATCTATCTATCTATCTATCTATCTATCTATCTATCTATCTATCTATCGCAGTCTGTTCATATCTATCTATCTATCTATCTCAGTCTGTTCATATCTATCTATCTATCTATCTATCTATCTATCTATCTATCTATCTATCTATCTATCTCAGTCTGTTCACATCTATCTATCTATCTATCTATCTCAGTCTGTTCACATCTATCTATCTATCTATCTATCTATCTATCTATCTATCTATCTATCTCAGTCCATTCTTATCTATCTATCTATCTATCTATCTATCTATCTATCTATCTATCTATCTATCTATCTGTTTATTCTTGCCTGTTTATATCAGACTATCAATCAAGATCGATTCAAGCATGTGATATCCAGGAAGCTGGGGCCATTTTTTATCATTAAGGCGATCACGTGCTATATTTCCGATTGGCTGCTCCTTTTAATTATGCTTTCAACAGTTTTTTTTATATCAAGCTCTTTTGCTGTTAAATCAATGAACGCTGTGATTAACAAAGTAACTCGATGACGTCCAACATAATCAGGCTATTTGATATCTCTGCTTGAAATCAGTTTTGCATTTGAAAGGCCCACGGAAATTGCCATCAACTTATCTATGTACAGTTGTTTAGAAACTAAAATTGGCGAGACGAGTTCTAATTTCAATTAAAGCTGCTTATATAATATTTGAACTGGGGGAAATCTAATGTTTCTTGCACTCTGGTCCGCCTTCAGTCATCTTGAACGTAGTGTGGTTACTGGAATATCAGAATGAACGACGAAATACCGAATGAATAATCGAGTGCATGAGCAATTGATCTCAAATTACTGAATTCAAAGTGGATCATTGACAGAAAGATGCTCTACACATAAAAATGCTCTTCAGTGTAAATTAGAGCCCCATTTCCATTATTTTATTATTATTTTGTTTTATATTTACATTAATTTTAAAATATTTTTGATTTTATTATTTTTATTATATTTTATATTATTTATATTTTATTTTTTAATATTATTATTTTTTTCATATTTTGTTTCTTGTCTACTAAACTGGATACCTTCAAATCTAGAGAACCCACGCTTCCCCGTTTTGATATCTGACTAAAGAGAGAATAGATGGGTTAACCTTTCCAAAGGCATTTGCGCACGGTCTCGGCTTGCATTTTAATCAACGTTCACAATAAAAGTTACGCTGCACTCAACTTTCTCTGTTTTATATAAAAGGTGACCCAAAAGTCATTATGGCATCTGAAAGTTTAATTTTTTGTTTACTAACTTTTTCGTTTTCTTTATGTATAGGATGTTACATTAAGACATATCTAAGTTAGCAGTATATAAAACAGTGCTATTTTTTTTTATATAATCATGTAGCCCCAAGCAAGGCATTTTACTGCCACTGTTGAGCAGAGGGTTACATATGAGGTAAGTGATGAGAAAGAGTGACAGGTTACTGGGTGTGTTAGAAACAGGGTAGGAGAAGGATGAGAATACTGCTGAGAGTAGAATAGACGAAAAAGGAAGCACGAGAGAGAGAGAGAGAGAGAGAGAGAGAGGTCGTAAATGACTATTGACTTTACATTTGAATTCTTGAATATTGTAGCTGTCGGGAAAGCAAGTAAACGAGAGGAAATTCCACAGGCAAGAAGAGCGAGGGAAGAAGCTGCCGGAGTAGAATTTGAGTTTACAATTTATAGGTTTCACAGTAAAAGGGTTGGACCTAGTTGCTAATCTTGTGGCTCGGGTAAATTTATATATAGCGGTCACCAATGAACTAAGTTCATCTGAGCAGAAGCCATGAAAGTATTTGTAGAAGAGACACAGGGAAGCCACATTTCGCCGATGAGACTGTATCCGAGCTGCCAAGTCCAAATCGATCACATTACAGATTCTCCGTTGGATTTTGTCAAGGACCTCTAGGTGGATATCAGGGGCACCCGACCAGATATTGTTTCAGACGGGAAAAACTTCCTGGCCCTACACAGAGAATCGATCTTCTTAGCAGCGGATTTAGCTATAGACTCTATATAGTCATTCCGCTTGAGGACTGTTGTGAGAGTTAACCCGAGGAGGCGCAGTGTTTTACTTTCAGGTAGACTAGACTGATCTAATGGGGGAGTAGGAGCATTTGTCTGTGGTGATTAATAGATAGCAGCTTATTTTTAGAAGCATTAAAATTCACGAGCCATTTCTTACCCCAGTCCACACAGATTAGATGTCCTTTTCGAGCTCGGCAGTGAGGTTTGCTTTGTCAGCCTAAGTAGACTTTTGATCAAGGCGAGTGTAAAGTGTGGTGTCGTCTGCGTATATGCCTACTTGGTATTTTACTTCATTACACCTGAGTTCGTTTGATAGCGTTAGGTACGCATGTCCGTTCAATACTACCTTCATTGTGCGATCTGAGAGGAACGACTCGATTAGATCAAACAATTGTCCACTTATACCGTAGCCCAGTAGCTTGCATAGAAGGCTAGCGTGCCAGACCCTGTCAAACGCTTTGGAGATGTCTTGGACAACAGTTCGGGCTTCACCGTTCTTGTCGAGGGCCTGGTGAATATACTCAGTGATGGTCGTGAGCATATCAGCAGTAGACCCCGAGAAGCGGAAACCATACTGTTTGTCAGAGAAGAGTCTGTGGGCTGAGAGATGCTGTACTACCTCGGCATTAATGATGACTTCGAACACTTTGCCAAAGATCGGTAGGAGGCTGAGAGAGTAATAATTAGCGGGGTCGAAGTGTTCTCCGGAATTTTTATATATAGGAACCACAGAGGAGGATTTCCTTCAGGCAGGAAAGCAAGAAGCAGAGAGGCAGTAGTTATAGAGTTTAGAGAGAACAGAGATGAGTTCAGGAGCACATTTCTTTCACTACCGCTCGCTTTATGGGGATCAAGTTTTGAAATAATTTTGGAGAACACCGAGGGAGTTATGTGTACGTCAGTCAGTTGGGGTGGGAAGTCGGGTACAGATACTCCAGACGAGTCCAGTGTCGAGTTGGTGGAGAATCTACGGGCGAAGCGCTCAGTCTTGTCTGTTGAAGAAGTGAGGACCTCAAATTCGTTGATTAGAGCCGGGATTGAGAGCTTGCTGCTGTTCAGCACACTTTTTCAGAGCCTCCAGTAGTCTTTGGAGCCAAACTTACGGGATAATATGCACTGCTTCATTCTGGCTGCAAACTTTAGCTAAGCTCTTTTAAGTATCTTCTTGCACTCATTGTAAGCCGATGCAAAAGGGCGCCTGTTATGGTTCGACGCGTGACTCCGGAAAAGCCGAAAGAAGTGATTTCGGTGGGCAATAGCGGCCGAGAAAGCAGGGGAGAACCAGGGGGTGAGTGGGATTTAAGTCTTAACTTCCTGGCAGGGATAAAAGCATCGATGCCAGCCTTAACTCAAGAGGAGATACCAGCTGCACAGTCATCAACGGGAAGGCTAAATACTTTATTCCAAGGGACGCCACACAGGAAATCGTGGAACCAGTCCAAATCAACTCTTTGGTAGCAGTAAGATATTCTGCTGGTCTGAGATTCTTTGGTGGAGTGGGATTAGAGGGAGATGCTAACAGAAACTACCGCATGGTCAGAGTTTTCGAGAGGGTATACTTGTTTGACATTGCAAGAGTCAGGGGTGGAGGTAAAGCCGAGATCTAGGAGTGAGTCGTGTCCATTAGGGTTGTCAGAGAAACGCGTAGGGAACTCAACTACCTGCGTAAGAGACTGAGTAATTGAAAAATTCATGGTATGGACACCAGCAAGATCTGTGACGGAGTTAAACAGCCACTTGGCGTGGTGGGCGTTAAAGTCACCCAACATAAATGTGTGGGCAAACGGATGGGAGGAAATGGCTTTGTCAAAATTATTGGAGATTCTGTCAAGAACGGAACAGTCGGTAGATGAGGGGGAGCGGTAGAGAAAGAAGAGATAGCTAATAGAGCTTAGAAGGGAGAGACGGAAACACATATAAGAGTGATGTATGGATTCAAGGAAGATCCCCCTAGCTAAAGGAACGTCAAGCACGAATGTTAGTGAAGGGGATGTTGATGGGTTTAGCTTTTTTTTTTTATTAGCTTGTTTAGTTTTGCTATTATGGTAGTATGAATTCATGTTTTACTTTGTTAGTACGTTTTTAGGAGAGCTCCGGAGTAGGATCAGTCGGTCGCTATATGTAGCAGGTGTGGGAGATAAGCTGGTGCAGACTACAGCATAATGTGGCCCCAGGGTTGGCCGGCGGAGGTTCATGCTGGGACACCCATCCATGCGCGACATGACATTACATAAGACCCCGATATTATTCACCTGTTGATCAGAGCAGCCTCTATTGACGCTTGCGACAGCTCTATCACTGAGGCCTGATGAGTGGAGAGAACCGGGAGACCCCTACCTAAACAAAAATCAAGGCAGGCGCCTCTATTTTTGTCCAAAAGAAGAGGGAGGAGTGTGAACCGGGCGATAGAAGGGTCTATCTACTCCAATTTAAAAATAAATTACTAAATTTTAACTTAGCATAACTCCGAAAAAGCCTTCCAAACCAATAGAAAAGCAGTAACCACCCAATGCCAGTTTGAAGAAATGACATGAAAAGTGCGTGTTCATTTTAATAACAGTTCTTGCTGTTGTGTTTGTCTTTCCTCGTTTGCCTTTTGCATTCCAATTTTTCTTTCTTCAATTTGCTTTTGCATCTCTATTTGTCTCTTTTTATTTCTGTTTGTCATTCTTCGTTAGCCTTTTGCATTTCCATCTGTTTTATTTGTAATTGATATTGTCTTTATTCAGTTCTCTATAATTTTGAGTATTCTCTTTTGAAAATCTTCCATTTTTTTCTTTTCGGTATTAGTGTCGAAAACTTGTTTGTGGTCGACTTGTTTGAGTCAGTTTGTAGCACACTTTGTTAAAGTGATTCAGGAGGGAGAAAAAATTCGTCACAATTTTGTTGTGCAACTTGTGCGCGAAACTGTTTCGCCAATTTGATGTTGTTGACTCTTCTTATGTGATTTTCGAGGTCCTCGACGCTAAATTTTTTTTCCTTGGTGTTATGAGTAAGTTCGTTCTTTTTTGTCGCCAATTTGCTCTTTACGACTGATGTGACAACGTCTTTTTTTCTCTCTGTATGAACCTGTTAGAATCCTCGTCGCCAAATTGTTGTTTGGCGAGAATGTATTTATTTCTCCGCGGGAACTTCTTCGAATCTTCGTCGCCAAATTGTTGTGGTGTCTGATTTGAATTTTTTCTCTCCGCATGAATTTCTTCGAATCTTCGTCGCCAAATTGTTGTGGATTCTTGTTTAGAAAACCACACAATATAATAATAACAAAAACAGATATGAGAGGAAAAATGTAAGTATATTGAATAAAAGATATACAACCTGTACACGGTTAGTAGATTCAGGAATACTTGTTAGTAGGAGTCAAATATATACAAGAAGTAAGTCCGGGCAATAGTCTATATTCTTGCTGACCAACAAACAGCAGTTCAACTGCTCTGACAAACACCAACTCTAACAACAACAACTATATTTAGTTGTCCATCCCAGTAAGGGCAACATGTGACACATGGTCAGTTTTGACTGGGATTTCCGGGTTATATGGCCCGGCCAAAAAATGTCTGTCTATTTTTGCCCAGTCGTGCTTCTACCCTTCGGCGGAACCACGACTGGGTTATTGCTCTCTGCTTGGAAGTAGAGAGCGCCCTCTACCCGAAGGCAGAGAGCTGACAGTGTCAGCAACTCTAACAACAACAACAACAACAACTCGTTCTGTGTAGGAACGATTATTTGTATACCATGGAAGAGTTCATAGAGTGTTTGAAATGGGGAGACTCCACAACATAAAACCATGAGACTATTGTAACAATAAGCCCATTTTAATCTGGTTGTAACCTTCTTCTGTTGACTATCGAGGCAGAGAATGAGCGAGAGTAAGGAACGTGAAGCGAAGCAATCTCTTGTCTCTCACTGTCCGCTCCCCGAGTCTCTCTGTTTTCACCTTACGTTCTTTGTCTTGTTATCTTTGTCTAAAAAAGTAATTCGTCAAGAACTTAATGCCTGGCTTCAGTCAGTGAACTACTTTGTCAGGGTCATTTGGCATGTTCTTTGTGAAGTTCACTTCACTTAGCTGATAATCATTAGGTCAATAATTATCTAAAACATTTTTTGTGACATCTTCTGATGCATCCATTTAACAAGCTATCGTCTGACACTTATATCGCTACATGTAAGGGAAAATTTCTTAGATGATGCGAAGCCGTAAGTGGTCGCCACTTAATGATGTAATTTTTCTCAATTAGTGCAAACTTATTTCCCATATTTAATCTATATAATATTATGGTATTGAGAATTAACAGAAAAATAGATAAATAAGGTTGTTATTGAAATTTGAATTTTTTTTTGCATATCCTGCATTTTTGGCATTATATCGGCTCAAAATGAGAAATCTGAGAGCCGAGATCGAATTCCGGTTGAATTCGCACAACTACAATTGAGAAAGACATGAATACATATTTTTCCCTCAAGCTATGGATTAAATAGCAGGACAGTTTGGTATCTTTAGCCTTGGCATTCCTTCTGCAGAAAGAAATGGCAACCTACTGCGGGAAAATCTTCTGCCTAGTCAGTCATGGAACGATAGAAACAAGATCGCCTAAGTTGATATCACATATGGCACTTAACCGACTGAATGAAGATAATAGTTGGAAACATAAGTAAAGCTTCTACTGGGTAAAAAATGGGGGATTAGTTTTCTATTGTTCTGAAGTAATGAACTGATCCCTCCCCTAATTACTACTTATTAATACAATCCGTCTCTTCTACCTTCAGCTATAGTCTAACGAGCAGGATAGAAAATCTTCTGCCCATTCAGTCATGTCTCTTTCGGGACATGATCGCCCAAGCGTGCATCACGTATGGCACTTAACTGACTGACTGATAAATTCGAACCATTCCGTATTGCAAGCGTCAAATAAAGTCATTCCCGCCATAACCAGTTTCCTTGGCTTCTCTATATAAATGATTTTTCAATAACATTGAAAAATCAATGTTGCCCAATTAATCAAAACTCAAAGAGACTATTCATTTGCTGATTGTGCTTCATGTCTTTTGCAAATATCGGATCCCGGGAATAGTTGAGGTTTAGGGTCTGATTAACCAGGAAACGCATCCTGTATGCTATTTGTTTAGAACTCTGTAAACATGTGCACGTATGGACACACAAGATAGGTTCGATTTTCTTCACAAATTTTCTTGTGGGTGATCTTAAACAATACGAAGTATTATTGTTTTACGAGTGGACCCTTCCGTCAAAAATGACGTAAAAATATTTTATTAGCTTTCCTCACAAGTTATTCCCCATGAGCATGACAGGAGGATATATATATATATATATATATATATATATATTCGTGAGTTAATAAATAGGCATATGAACGTATACATATGTATAGTATTATTATTCAGGCGTTAATAAAACTGCTCAATGTATGGACAGAGCTGTATTATATATATATTAATAAAAATACAGATAGACTAAACTATCGCCCGGTTCACACTCCACCCATGTCTATTGAACAAGTGAAGAGGCTCATCCCTTGATTCCTGTTTAGGATTCGGTTTCCGGTTTTCTCTTTTCCAATCTTTTCACTCCTATGTAGCCCCCTGCACATCAGTGGCGTTACCGCCTTGCTCGGGATGATATGATTAAAAAAAAATATTGTCCTACGTCTATGGCACGACTCGGAGTTTCAAGCCTTGTGCAGTCATCAGATGCATATTTCAAACTGACTGTTTAATAGACTTAAATTTAATTTCACACGATGTTCATCGGAATTAAATCTTATAAATTTAAGTTACTGCTTTTTTAATATCCAGATGAAAAATTTAAATATTCTAAGATTACATGTAGATAAAAACTTAAATTTAAATCTAAAATTTAACATATAAAATAAAACATATTAAAATATTAAAGTGCAGGGAGAAGAAATCAATCATAAAAAGTAAAAAATTTCAAAAACAACACACAATGCACACATTAAACCCTTCAAAGATTACATAGGTAGAATTAACAAAATTATACTTGAAAGAGCTTCCACAGTCACTAAAAAATGTCTTAAGGATGAACCAACGGGAAGAACTGAAGCAATTAACTGGTTTACAAAAAATAATAATGAGCAATGATCTGTACAAACCGGGCACTAAGGACTCACATAGTCATACATACATCAACAGGGAATCAAATCACTTCCCGAGAATCACCAACAACCTACACAAATCCATCCAATTTCGTTTAACTCTATAGCAATATCAAGGAAATATTTGACAATTCTAAAATTACATACATTAATATTTTAGAAAAAAAGTCAACTCAACACTAGTTTAGAATACTCCGTTAAAAACAAGGTAGGCAGAAATAAACAGAAATCACGTAAACGTAACATTCTTTGGTTTAACCCAACCCTCAGTCGTAATGTCCAAACTAACATTGGTAAACTATTCCTCAACTTAATTCACAAACATTTCTATCATTCACCCACACTAAACAAATCTTCAACAAAATCAATGTTAAAGTCAGTTATCAGTTAAGTGCCATACGTGATACACACTTTGGGCGAACATGTCTTGAAAGAGACATGACTGACTGGGCAGAAGATTATCCCGCAGTAAGTTGTTATTGCTTTCTGCAGTATACTGGTTGCCAGTCAAAGCTATAGAACCCAATCTGTCCTATTATTTAACCCATAACTAGAGGGAAGAGACGGATTAATACCTTTCCCATTTGTGTGTAAGTAAATGCAAAGAATTCAACTGGAATTCGATCTCGGCTCCCCGATTTGTCGTTCCGAGTCGATATCCACTGCACCACTACGCACATCCATAAAGTCAGTTATAGTTGCGTTAAATATAGATAAATATATTCCACAACATAATACTATGATATCAAATAAATACTTGGCCCATTTGAACAACATCAGGCATCCTACGAATAACAACAATAACCCTTCTAAAAATAATTGCAACTGCAAAAAAATAACACCTGTCCCTTGAATGGCCAATGTATGTCCGAAAGTATTGTTTATAAAGCTCGAATTCATTCGGATGAAAATAATGTTAAATTTTACATTGGAAGCGTTTTAGCAGGTGGAATATAAGATTTAACAATCACATGTTGTCTTTAAACAACAGTAAATACAGTAAAAGTACTGCTTTTTATATTATTATATTATTATTATTATATTATTATTTTATATTATTGGAAATATAAAAATAATAAGAACCCAATTATTACCTGGAGTATCGTAGCTAAATCCAAACATTACAACGAAAAAGGAGATAGATGTAGCTTATGTCTTTTGAAAATCTTTTCATCGTAAATCATATTAATAATCCTAATTTACTTAACAAAAAAGTGATTTAATGACCAATGTTGTCATAGAAAAAATATTTAAATTCTTAGAACCAAATTGATATAGATTCCTCTATACGTTTGCCTCTTTCACTTTCTTCCTTAATTTCGCCCTTTCTTTCTTTTTCCCGCAAATATTACTTTTAACAATTATGAATTACGCCTCTTTAATTTTTGCTCCCTACAGTGTTTTATTTTAACTTTTAAACTTTATTTTATTTTTAATCTGATATCTGAAATTTTATTTTTCGATTTTTATTTTTATTTAAAATTGAATTTTTTTTATCTACATGTAATATTAGAATATTTAAATTTTTACGTTTTATGATTTTTCTCCTGCATTTTAATATTTTTAATATTTCTTATTTTATATTTTATTTTTAAAAATTTAAGTTTAAATTTTTATCTACATGTAATCTTGAAATATTTGAATTTTTAATCTTGTTATTAAAAAAGCAGTAACTTAACTTTATAAATTTTATTTCCCATGAACATCGAGTGAACTTAAATTCAAATCTATTAAACAGTCAGTTTGAAATATGCACCTGAAACGCATGAACATATGAAAATCCAAATTGTGCCATCAACATATGACAATGTGTATATTAATATATATATAATTTTAGTGCGGAAAGTTTGTCACTTTAACTGAGCAGGTTCATATCGACTTCGAAGTTTCGGCAGGACATCATTATTTTGTCTTCCCTCATTGGGGTCGTTTTTTTTCTGTTGTCTTTATCTGTAAAACTACTGAAAATAACAATCTTGGCTCCCAAAACTATGACAGATCAATACTATATATATATATATATATATATATATATATATATATATATATATATATATGACGTCTTTAATATAATTGATTGGATGATATACACAAGGATGTATTTTTATGCGTTTAAACGCCTGTTAAGAGTTTAAGCACATCTTCATATCAAATTAAAAATTAAAATTAAAAATTAAAATTGAAATAATTAAGGTAAGTGAAGTAATTCTAAGAGAATAAAAAAGGATTTCTTGTCACCGAACTTATTCAACGTAGTGAGGTGATTCTGAGAAAATAGTAAGTTTTTCCAGGATTTATTACTATTGGCTACAATCTCAACAATGTAAGATATGCAGATGACTCACTGTTAAGAGCTGACCTAAAGAAAATTACAAAAACTCCTGCAGAAGAAATGACAAAATATCAATTGCAAAATGACATGGTTGTTAGCAAAAGGGATAACCAAACATGCAAATTACAAATTGGGGATGTCAAAATCAAACAAGAACAACCATTTGAATATTTGGGAAGTGTTTGAACAGAGGACGGAAATTGAGACAATGAAATCTGAGGGTGCACTGTGATAGCGAAAAATGCAATCAAAAGCTAAGCATTAAGAAACAGAAAAAATCGTTAGAAATGAAGAAAACATGACTAAACTGCTACATAATATCTTCATCTTTATGTGCCGTGTTCATTCGATCATGGACTTCCATTGTTATATATCGACAAACAACAAACACGCATATATATAAAAATATAAAGTTATATTTTTATTAATGACGATGAACCGTGTAGCATAGGGAACAGAGAATTGAGAGAGCGCGCTTCTAATGGGTTGACGGGAGTGTAGTCTTATCTGTTGTGTCTCTCTCTTCACCGGCCGATCTCTGTTGCTCCTCTACTGGCGAATCCGTGTGCCGAGGTCTTTTTATAATCTTCCAGAACCGGGACTTTTTCTTCCGGTTTTGCCTCGCCCACGCACGCTCACGTAATTCTCAGAGACACCTGTTCTGTTTGCCTCTGTAGTTATTTCCGCTGCTGCCGGAAATAAGGTCAAACGACATCCGTTCCTTTCAACGACCGGAAACACCCTCGCTTGCATCAGCCTTCCTCGGGTGGGGCCAGATTGTTATATTACACCATTACTCCTATCCCTTGTCGCTTCTAATATTTTTTCCTCTTCGTACCTCTCCCAAACCCCACTCCACCATCCACCTGCTCAGTCCCATCAAGTAGATCTCGTGCTGCATTTCCCTGTCTCTATTTCCCTCTATCCGTCCTGTGAGAATTAGTTTCTCCAAGCCCTTGTTCTTCATTACGTGTTCCAGAAACCCCAGCTGTCTCTTCATGATGCCAAGTACACGTTACCTTTTCGTTTGGATACTTTCCAAAACTTTGTCGTTGCTCATGTGTTCGGTCTATGTTATCATCAGCATCCTTCTGTAGAACAACATTTCTGTTGCTTAGAGTTTCTCCTTCATCTTTGAGAAGATCGTTAAGCATTCGCTTCCATATAGGAGGACATATATCACATAACAGTTCAGTATTCTTTCCGACGAAATCTTCCTGTCTCTCAATATACTGCTTAGCCTTTGAAATGCGTCCTTGGCTGATGCCAACATGCCTTCGGATCTCAGTGTCGCACTTTCCATCCTCTGTCCGAATGCTTCCCAGATATTTAAAATTCTGTATTTGTTTGATTTTAGTGTCCCCGAATATCAGTCCTCCTATAGAGAAGCGAATACTAAACAATTTCCTCACAGTTGAAGAAGAAACTTGAAACAATATCATGGACTCAGCATGCGAGCAACGATGAAATTTTAGAGAAAATGTAATAAAAAAAGAACTTTTAATTAGCATCAGAAAGAAATAGTTGAAATTTTTGGGGCACATAATGAGGAAAGAGGCTTGAAAAATTTGATACGCACAAGACTGATTTAAAGCAAGTGGGACAGAGGAAATCAACGCATAATCTAACTAGAGTGTTTAAGTAAATGAATAGCAGATGAAGTTTTAGGAGAGATAACAAAAATTATCAAGAGCTACATAGAAAAGGATATTGTGGAGAGCGCTTATCGCCAACGTCCTGAAGGAGCACGGCACGTAGAAGAAGAAAAACGATCTTGTGTAAACTGATGATGGAGCAAGGTTTAAAAGAGATACTAAAAAGATAGTTAAGAGCAACAAAGGAAAAGAAATTGTGGAGAGCCATGATCGCCATAGTCCTGAAGAAGAAGAAGAAGAAGAAGAAGAAGAAGAAGAATACAATCAAAGTTATTAGTTCATGGAACGAATACTTACATGTTTCGTTGTAGACAGTCAAATTAGCCGTGGAATCTTTGTATAAAGTTGAATTAAACATCACCCGTAATTTATATATTCCTAGCAAAATGTAAAGAAAACGTGGTTATATTATAAACAATTTGATAGAATTTACAAAATCTTTTTCCGTAGGGAGAAAAAATATAGAAAAATAATTCGATTGCCGAGAAGGTTATGTTTGTTTAGTAACATATCAACACCTCATGGGTCATTTAATGCCAAAATTTATTTTCTTCATAATATCAGTAATTATTTTTTTCATAATATCAGAAACATATTGTTGGTATTTTTACTATAGACATGTATTTTAATACTTTCAAAGTGTTTTGATCCCAGTTTTGGAGTTAAGTATTAGTCTATAATTAGGCCGGGTCAAGGTTGACCTGGGTACAGCAGCAATTAAGAGGTTCTTCTAGGTTCCTTAAAACTAGGTGCTACTAGGCCGGGTCAAGGTTGACCTGGGTACAGCAGCAATTAAGAGGTTCTTCTAAGTTCCTTAAAACTAGGTACTACTAGGCCGGGTCAAGGTTGACCTGGGTACAGCAGCAATTAAGAGGTTCTTCTAGGTTCCTTAAAACTAGGTGCTACTAGGCCGGGTCAAGGTTGACCTGGGTACAGCAGCAATTAAGAGGTTCTTCTAGGTTCCTTAAAACCTCCCGACCAGAGACCTTGCAGCCGAATGTAGTTTATTTTCATACCCAAGACGGGGAAAATAAGACACCCCATTATTCTTTCGGAAAGGGCGATACGGAGATCTAAAGGCGTATCGCCATAGGCCAACGATGAATTTCAAAAGCTGAGTAGAGTATTAAAGACAGGAAAGTTTCGCTGGAAACAAATAAAGAGAGTACTGGATTGTTATGTGATGTAATATATTCATTATGGCAAGGAATACTGGACAATCTCATCGAAGATGAAGGCGAAACTTGAAGCAACCAAAATGTGATTCTACAGAAGGATGCTGAGGATACCATGGACAGAACGTGTGAGCAACAAAAAGATTTTGGAGAGCATGGAAATGAAAAGAAAACTGATACTTAACATCAGGAAAAGACAATTAATGTTCCTGAGACATGTAATGAGGAAGGATGGCCTGGAGAACCTGATGCTCACGGGATGGATAAAAAGGAAGAGAGACAAGGAAAAGCAACGCATGATATGGTGGACTTCAGCAGAGAAGAGGAGGCTGAGTAGGATAACAGGAGGGAGAGGGTGAAGAGCTACAAAGGATAGGGAGATGTCGAAGGTCATGGTCGCCCACGTTCTGAACGGCACATAGAAGAAGATCTGTCTATCTCTGTTTGAATCTATCTATCTATCTATCTATCTATCTATCTATCTATCTATCTATGATTGCTTTCGTCCTGAGGGACATGGAACATTGAAGAAGAAGTGTTGCTTAATGTTTGAAAGTATTGTTTGAATGTAATTAAGCGAAACTTCCATGAATCCATACAAAAGAAGAAGCAGACCAATCTTTCTATAACCCGATTTTTTCGATTATCGATTTTCGATATTTATCGGGGGTACCTCGACACAAAACCTAGCTAAGAACACTCGCAGACGATTATAGTACAACTGTGTAATTTTTCAAAAAAATTCGGTTCAGCCGTTTCGGAGTCTATAGGTAACGGACACACAGAGACACACACACACAAAGTTCCATTTATAAATAAATTTAGATCACACATATTTTATTACTTAAACGTTATTTTAAGTGGAGAATTGTATTTAAGTAGACGCTCCATTTATTTATTAAACCATATATCTATTTATTTTTGTCTACAGGCCTGAATGTTTGAAAGATCTTATTAAAGAACCAGATGTTAAACTAGTAACGCTCAGCTATCTAAAAAGATATTTAGAGACAATATGCTTCAAAAGGGCAAAATTTTGTGGGTTTGGTTGATCAACTGCAAACGGAACAGTCGTGTTCAGATTTATATGTCGCCGTTGAAAAACAGTTTTAGAAAACAAAATAGACCAGTTAATAAAATCCATTTAGATATTGAGCAGTTGTTTCTTTAGGTCAATAGTTTCTGTTCTAGTCATAGACTTCTTCTATGTGCCGTGTCTCTTTAGGACTTAGGCAATCATGGCCTTCTACATGTTCCTATCATTTTTAGCTCTTAACACCCCTTCTCCTACTACCCATTTCAAAACTTGCTCTGATATCTATTTTCTCAAGCCCATCAAGTATGTCATGCAGTTTTTCCCCTGTTTCTTTTTCTCTCTATTTGCCCTGTGAGTATCAGATTCTCCAAGACCTTCTTCCTCATTACACGTCTTTTCCTGGTGTTAAGTATAAGTTTCTTTTTCATTTTCATCTTCTCCAAAACCTCGTCGTTGCTTATATGTTTGGTCCATAGTATCCTCAACATCCTTCTGTAGAACCACATTTCGGTTCCTTCAAATCTTTCCTTCATTGTTTGTCTATCTTTCTGAGATAGGGTAGTATTTACAGTATTTACATTAATCGGACTGTTGTCCTCATCTTTGTTGCCATTTGTACGAAGTTTCAGCCGGAGCGTACAACGGCCGAAATGTCTTTCCTACATCTTGTCTCAGATTGTCTATCATTCGCTACCATATTAAAGAACAGACATCACATAACAACCCAATACTCTCTTCTTTGTTTCCAGCAAAGGTTTCCTGTCTCTTAATACTCTACTCAGCTTCTGAAATGTATCCTTGGCCATGTCGATTCGCCTTCAAATTTCAGTGTTGCGCTTTCCGTCCTTGTTAGAACATTCCCCAGGTATTTAAGTTTCTGTACCTGTTTGATTTAAATATCGCCAGCCTGTAGTTGGAATTTTCAGTTCATAGTAAATGATTAAAAATTGATTGAAAAATTTTTCTGTGAACTGAGAATATTTATTTGCGCGTTGGTCATTAGATTATCACTGTGGTGTGACATTATGATGTGAAATTTGACAGAGCAATCAATTTATCCAATCGGCTGTCGTGAATCAATATCGAGTTTTATTCAAATAAACAACAATTAATAGATTGGTAAAATGATTTTATGGACATACCTGGTTCCAGACTGACGGTTATTTGAAGAAAAGTAGAGTTTTTTATTTTCCAATCAGTGTCTTTGATTTCAGAAAAATTTGTCATTAGTAGCACTGATACAATCCGATTAAATCCAGCGCCAGAAACACCGATCTAAAAAGAAAAAAAAGAGTTATTTGGTTTGCAGGATTTAACGAATTGGACTTTTCCAAAAATTTGTACTAATATTTCAGCATCCACAGTACAGGACTCAGGAGACAATTGAACAGATGAGGTGATTTTTTTTTTCTTTTATGTGACAGGTCCCTTCAAGAAGATAGTGATCATGACTATCTAAAACTTCCTAACGATTGTACTTCTAAGTTGGTTGGTTGTTTTGTTTTTATGGCAAATCAACCTCGGCGGGTCATTTATTGCCGACTAAATTTTATTTGTTTATTGCTGGTAATACCTTTTTCTTTCAACAATTTATTGTTGTTTTTAGATAAGTTTTGTGTCTAGTAATACTTTTTTCTTTTTCGAGTATCAAGATTCATTGGGATTTGTTTTTAAGGGCAGGGTCCCCAAGTCCTACCCTTATTATTTAACCCATAACTGGAGGGAAGGGACGGATTAATACCTTTCCCAAGGGTACCAGTGCTTAAGTGCAGGGTATTCAACTGGAATACGAACTCGGCTCACCGATTTCTCTTTCCGAGCCGATATCCACTGCACCAGGACGCACATCCGTCACTAAACGCTTACAGCACCCGGTATTCCCATGCTGTACTTCTAAGTGTATCATTAGTAACATTTCCAGTCTCTGTTCTGTTTTCTATTTACTCAAATTCGGTCGGTCGGTTATTAATAGTTTCCCATATAAAACACTGAAAATATGCCACTCTTCGTGGGAGAAATGGTTAACAGGCTAAGCTAGCAGGTTATATTTAAGGGATAAGTTCAAAACTCACTTGTTGATCCGAAATTGTGGAAATAAAATAATTAATGAAAGTTAAAGATTTAGTCCGAGGTGATGCGGAAAAGATCATAACTTGACCAATGCACGCAAATCAGATCAAAGAAAAAAGCATCATTTTTGTTTTCATTGTTTGTCTATACTTCTGAGATAAGGTAGTCTTTACATTATTTACATTATTCAGACTGTTCTCCTCATCTTTATTGCCATGTTTACGACGTTCTTGTCGTTGTACGCTTTGGCCTTATTCAGGTGTTAGAAATTTTGAACCAAACACTTTACTTCTCTCTACTTCTGAGAAAAGGTAGTATTTATATTATTTACACTATTCAGACTGTTGTCCTCATCTTTATTGCCATGTTTACGACATTTTGACCGTTGTACGCTTCGGCCTTATTCAGGTGTTAGAAATTTTGAACCAAACACTTTACTTCTGTGTACTTCTGAGAAAAGGTAGTATTTTTTTTAATTATATCACACCGAACAAGACGGTAACGCCACTGATGTGCAGGGGGCTACGTAAGAGCGAAAAGATTGGAAATGAGAAAGCCGGAAACCACATCCTAAACAAGGAAACAAGGGATGAGCCTCTACACCTGTTCAACAGACGCGGGTGGAGTGTCAAACCGGGCGATAGTTTAGTCTATCTACTCCAATTGTTTAGTCTATCTACTCCATTACACTATTCAAACTGTTGGCCACATCTTTATTGCCATGTTTACGACATTCTGGCCGTTGTACGCTTTGGCCTTATTCAGATGTTAGAAATTTTAAACGAAACACTTTACTTCTCTCTACTTCTGATTAAAGGTAGTATTTACATTATTTACACTATTCAGACTGTTGTCCTCATCTTTATTGCCATGTTTACGACATTTTGGCCGTTGTACGCTTTGGCCTTATTCAGGTGTTAGAAATTTTGAACCAAACACTTTATTTCTCTTTATTTCTGAGATAAGGTAGCATTTACATTATTTACACCGTTCGGAATGTTGTCCTCATCTTTATTGCTACGTTTACGACATTCTGGCTGATGTACGCTTCGGCCTTATTCAGATTCATGTGCGATGCCAATTCGAGATGCCATGTAGTTATCTCCCTGTAATTCAACTCTTCAGTTCGCCACTGCTGTAGCTAGACATTGAATTTTTTTTTTAATCGTGTCACCCCAAGCAAGGCATTCCACTGCCACTATAGCGCAGGGGGTTACATAGAGGGATTGGGTATAGGAAATGTCAGAAGGAGGGTGATAGACGACTTAGGATGTACATAGGGAGAGAGTTGGAGAGAGTGGGTATAAGTTAGTGTGTTAGAAGGTGTATATTGACCTTACATTTAAACTCCTGGAGGTTGTAGCCGTCGGGGAAGCAAGCATGCGGTAGGCGGGAAGTGCGAGGAAAGAAGCTGTTGGAGTAGAAATTGCGGTTACATTTCATCGGTTTCACTGTAAAAGGGTGGGACCTAGTTGCCAATCTAGTATCTCGTGCAAATTCACATCTAGGGGGCACCTGTACTCACAACTTTTTGAGTCAAGTCAGTGGAACTAACCAACGCCTGGACCATGGGAATTTAGGCATACTCAATAAACATAGTTTCCACGAAGAACATCTACAAACCCTGAACACACCCTAACCATAACAATCAACTCGTCTCAAACTACTAAATTTCCTCAGTAACATAACTGATTTCATCCCAAAAGTTCAAATTCATTTTTAATTTCTCGTCGAGAAAAGATACAGGCACGTCCGAAAATTTCGATTTTTAACATCATCTCCCATCATGTACCCGTTTGGTCAAAAGGCCTAATATACAGTTAATATTATTAGTGTTACTATTTAAATGATTATTTTTATTGGTTTTTATGTCTCAAATATCTTTCATGGGCATACAATATCTACATATAAAAAACAAATCCCATTGATAATGGCTAAAGAAGTCATCTAAAAACTCTTGATTCAATGGACAATTTTTGCAATCCCACCGAACAAAAATGTAAGAATGAGGTAAAAACTAAATAAAACTTATTAAATTTTTTTTTGTCTGTCATATTCAACGGAACCTGTATAAAATAAAGGTTACTGCCCAAATATAAATTAATATTATAAGAAATATATATGTATAAGACAATGCTATGTTTTGCCGTCTATTTATGAATATTAACGTTCTTTATAGATATTTCAAAGCTCTAATTACATCAAATCTACTACAAAATCAACGCCATGGTCGGATAGACGCATGTACCCATATCATCATCAATTGTCCCTAATGATGACAACACCTAGAGCGTGCTTATCGTAACCTGTTTAAATAACTCACCCACCTTCACCCTCTAACCTTATTTCTCCATCAGCGTAGACTTGACTTTCTATTGATTACTCGAGACTTAATGAGAACATTCTTAATTCTGTCTTTATGCCCCACTCCTTAACTGTTTGGAAAATGGTAACGAATTGTTTTTAAATCTTCATAAGAATCATTCCTATCACTAGTTACCAACCATCACCTGACGAAGTACAATTCATAGTACTGAAACATGAAAGCTTTTGTGTAGCGACATAAACTGTTTTATTTATAACCACTTATAATAAAAATATTACAATTATAATAGTATAATGCTCTGCTTTGTATTGAACACTTTAAAAAAGTAAATGCTACAAACTGTGTATTTTTATTCCATTTTTCTTACTATTACTAAGATATATGAGTGAAACGCAAGATGTTTCCTTCGTAATACATTGAGCACTAACGGAAAAACCGCAAATGTTCTACCGCCAATGACAGAGCACATAGAAAACTACGAAAATTCACGCAGTAGAGGCCACCTAAAGAAGGAAATCATTGCATTGATTCGTATATTAGAAGTGCTAAGACACACATGGACAAATTTATACAAAATAACCTGCATCAGAAGCTTAAAATTCAGCGTATTTCATTCCGACGGAGTGTAAACAACTTTGTTTTGCATAGCGTTAAACATATCGGATTTCGTGCCAATTTGTGGGGAATTTTATTGCACTAACTTATCAAAAAAATCTGCAGCTGAAGAACACGGAATTCTTGAGCATGCTCTGTCGGAAACAACATGCAGAGGTTGGTTTAGACGCTGATATATATATATATATATATATATATATATATACATATTATACGCTCGCACACCCTGATTGACGACTCTGGTAGACTTTGAAAAGAAAACAGTAGATACTCTAGTATCTACGCATAGTTCATTCAGTAATGAATTTGAACGCTTACTACTGAGCTCAGAGGTAGAATCGTCGACTGACACCAATTCGGTTGATTTTCAATCCTGGTTTAAAAGCAATCAGATGTCTAACCGTACTGATGAGCTGTGATACAACGAAACAGATCTGTTTGTGGATGACTATATATATATATATATATATATATATATATATATATATATATATGAAGAGAACCAACAATTTTACAATTCCGAATTCTCCGGCATTTACTTTTCTTTTATAAAAGAGCTCAATTCAACAAATATTGTAAAGCATAATATATATATATATATATATATATAATTAAAATTGTTTTTGATATAAAATTAATATTAATTTTGCGACACGGAAATTTCTGTTTCGAGATTTTTACCTCGTCATCAGGCAATGCTAAAATGAAAGTCATTTTCCCAACAATGACCAACATTGCGTGATGACGAGGTAAATATCGCGAAACATAGAAATTTCCTTGTAATGTAAACTCTATTAATTTTAAATAAAAAACAAATTTAATTACACACACACACACACACACACACACACACACACACACACACACATATATATATATATATATATATATATATATATAATTGAATAATATCGATAAGTTCTGACTATTCAATGTTTTATTAACTTTTCCAGATTCGTCAATATTAAATAAGGTATTTCGCCCCTAAGTGATCGTATATTGTAGTGTCTATAAAATGTGTGTATAGAAATAAAATTAAAATTAAAATACAAGTAAAAAAACGTAAAAATTCACTTTGACCGATATAAATAAGGACATTTTGAGTGAATTAAAATTGATTCCGGCAAACGTGGGGAAGTACACTGAAATTAATCAAAAATAGTTAGATACATTAAGAAAACAAAATCTTTGAAAACGAATGTGGCAGTTCCGAAAGTACTCCAGAAAAAATGAACTTTGTTAAATTTACAAAAAATATGAAACAACTAATTCGGTAATTTGAAAATGTATATATATATATATATATATATATATATATATATATAGAGAGAGAGAGAGAGAGAGATAGATAGATAGATAGATAGATAGATATATAGATAGATAGATAGATAGATAGATAAAACATCACGTAATAAATCCAAGGCCTAACTAAAAAAGCAACAGCTTTTAGGCAAGATTTGAATTTATCATCAAGAGTGTCTCCTTCTAGGCTTATACACTGATTCCAACACTTCTCTAACAATTCAATGTCTTTTTGTAGAACGATTTGTCTTTGGCCTCAAAATACGCCTCAGTTTTCTATATCACTTTTTTATTGGAGACAAATCTCTTTCTCTGGAGCATTCTCTTGAGGTCTGCAAACAGTCAGTAGTCGCTGGGGGTCACATCTGGAGAATAGGGTGAATGCGGAAGCAATTCGAAGTGCAATTTATTTAACTTTGCCATCGTTGCGATTGACTTGTGACACGGTGCGTTGTTTTGGTGAAAGATCACTTTTTTCTTCTTTGCTTGTGGCCGGTTTTGTGCGATTTCGTCTTTCAAACGCACTAATAATGCTATATAGTATTCGCTATTGATGGTTCTTCCTTTCTCAAGGTAATCGATGAACAAAATACCTTGCACATCCAAAAATACGAAGGCCAAATCCTTACCTTCGACTTTGGTTGCTTTCACCTACTGCTGTCCACTCAGCTGACTGCCGATTTGACTCCGGAGTGAAGTGGTGGGTCCATGTTTCATCTAATGTCACATATTTATGCAAAAACCCCTTGTTGCGTTGAGACGTGTAACCGACGCTCTAAATCGTCGACGCGTTGATTTTTTGATCGACTGTGAGCAAACAAGGAACCCACATTGAACACAGTTTTTTCAGTGACAAATTTTAATGCAAAATCGTTCAATTTTATCTCATGCAACTTCAATTTAGGATCGGCCAAAACGAGTTTATGGATTTTTTTTCCATGATAACTGCCGATTTTTGGCGACTTGGGCGTTTAGCGTCATTTGTGCCTGTACGACTGCGTTTAAAGTCAGCATACCACTACTTAACCGCTGTTTCCGACGGAGCATGCCCGATTAACACTTATCAAGCAATTGCTTTGTTTGAACAGTAATTTTTCCAATAGAAAGCAGTGCTTTATGAACACACGAAATTCAGATTTTTCCATTGTTTTGAAAATTTGCAATAGTAGCTTCACTAAAACAGCTGTAATTTGTAAACTAATAATCCGATTGGGCCTAAATTTTGTCTCGTGCCATTTCAAAGGCTAGTACTCATAAAAATCAAACGGATTTTTTATTAGTAGCACCATCTGTATGTCAGGCCCTGGATTTATTGATTGATGTGTTATATATATATATATATATATATATATATATATATAGTAAATAACTAACCTAGAGAACCAACGAATCTACAAAGGTTTCACCAGTTGGAGCCAACTTTCCCTGAAGATCCAATTTGGTGAAACCTTGGTAGGTTCGTTGGCTCTCTAGGTTAGTTATTTACTTAGTTTGCTCTACTTGCGTATTGAGCGCTTTTTGTTTTAGGTTACTTGTCTCGGGTTTTTTTCTTTGGGCTGCGTACTTTGACTGATGTTCAAGTGCCTAGCTCGTTCTTTTTTTATTACCATTTTTCCTTCCGCGTATGTACTCGGAGGGTTTTTCGACAGGAGTATAACGACAAGTTTACACACACACACACACACACACACACATATATATATATATATATCTTTTATGCGATTCAGGTTTCTACCATGAGTGGTGTCTTCAGGCGAGATTTGCAATATAATATAATATAATATAATATAATATAATATATATATATATATATATATATATATATATATATATATATATATATATTAGCTATTATCATTGCTAAAGTTTATGAGTATGTTGATAAAACATTTCCTGAGAATTAGATTGGTTGAAGATGTCCAGTTGATTGACCAACACGTTTACCTGACTTGACTCCAATGGATTTCTTTTTTTGGTGAGTACTCACCGGCAAAGTTTATAGTTGAAAACTAAGAAGTATTAGTGTTTGAAAAATTATGTAAGAGATGCATTTCAATAAATTAATACACAAAGAAACTTGTGTAAAAATGACTTCAGAGCTTTGTGTAAATTGTGGTTGACAACAGCGTGAACACTTGCGTTGATAAAATTTAAACGCTTTTGTATTAGATAAAATTTAATCCTCAATGTAATAATTAATAAATATATTTGAATCTCATTAACTGTCCACCTACTTTTGAAACACACACACTTTCTCTCTCACTATATATATATATATATATATATAGGTCACGTGTTGTAAACAGAAAATTCACAGACGCTCTCGCGAAATACGTTTCTAATTCAAATTTAAAAATCACTTGTTTCTGATGAAGGTCCGAGGGCAGTTTGAAATATAAAATAGAATAATAAAAATAAGCAAATACTATCCAAAAATTCAAAACTTTTTAATATTCTTTCCTATACATATTAAGACAGTATACGTGGATCTTCACTATGTTATATATATATATAATTCCAGGTGAAGAGGACTCAAGGTTTTACTATTTTGAGTGCCCCGGCATTTATTTTATTATAAACAGTGCTAAGTATAATGAATATTATAGAGCTTAATATAATTATATAGTTCTGGGTTAATTGTACATTGCGACACGAAAATTTCTATGTTTCGAGATAGATTCTCTTCATAGGCAATGTTTGATGTTGGTTGTACAGATGATTTACATTTAAATACAAAACGTTTGGTTTGCTGTGTATGTATGTGGGAAGATATAAAATTTATATGTGTGTTTCTTTCAACTAATCAGAGCGAAGATTTATTTTGGAATTTGGCCCCAAAGACTACATGCTAACTTTATCTCTTTTTTTCCTTTTTCGTTTCCCTTATCTTACTTTTCTCTTTTCTTTTTTCCCCTCCTTAACGGTGAAGATGTCAATCTGCTTTTAACCTTACCTTATCACTTTCCTTTTTGTTTTTGCTTAGTTTTATTGTCTTTGATGTGATTTGCCCAAGGCTGTCCTTTTCACTTTCTTATCATTTTTGGTCCCCTAGTTGTAATTTTCTCGAAATCTTTGATTTATTAGTAAATTTTTTTAGTAACACACACACACACACACACACACACACACACACATATATATATATATATATATATATATATATATATATACCTCCCACTACCATAGAGTCAATTACTACTACCGCTAGTTGAACCGTATAAAAGCCCACAATCCCCTCTTTTACTAGACCAAGCCACTGGCATTAGAATTTGTCCTCATTCTTTGTTTTACATATATATATATATATATATATATATATATATATATATATATATATATATATATGTGTGTGTGTGTGTGTGTGTGTGTGTGTGTGTGTGTGTGTGTGTGCGTGTGTCATTTTAATTGGAGTAGATAGACTAAACTATCGCCCGGTTCACACTTCACCCACATCTATTGAACAGGTGAAGAGGCTCATCCCTTGTTTCCTGTTTAGGATGCGGTTTCCGGTTTTCTCTTTTCCATTCTTTTTACCCTTACGTAGCCCCCTGCGCATCAGTGGCGTTACCGCCTTGCTTGGGGTGATATGATTAAAAAAAAACAAAAAAACATGCATTGTTAACCCCGTTTAAACAAAGAATGAGGAAAAATTCTAATGCCGGTGGCTTGGTCTAGTAAAAGAGGGGATGTGGGCTTTTATATGGTTCAACTAGCGGAATCTTAGTAGTAATTGATTCTATGGTAGTGGTAGGTATATGGCTTAACCATTGGGTTAGTAGTAGTAGGTAGGTGTGAAGGTAACTCCCTGGCCATATGTTTTAAATAAAAACCTTATTGTGACTAAATGGATGAATAAGATAATTATTGCAATTTATATTTATTTCTATGACGACACAAACTAATGATCTCTCTACGTTTATTCAAAAGTACATTCTGATATTGAAATTTCAAAATATATATCTTTTGTACACAATTTCAAATATCTTTATATTAAATCTAACATATTATTCATTTTAATTGTATCAAGTGGCTTGTCAACTTCAATTCATCTAAGACCAAGCTGTTGTCTGTCAACCATTACAGGCAACCTCTCCTGCCTCCCATAAGCATGGACCAGAGAGTAATACACTACGCCTCCTCGGACTTACCCTGTCCTCAGACCTCAAATGGAACCACTATATTGAATCCATAGCAAAATCTACTGCTAAGAAGATTGGGTCACTATGTCGATCCAGGATGTTTTTTCCACCTGAACCCATCCTGCATATATACAAGTCAACCATCCGTCCGTGCATGGAGTACTGCTGCCATTTATGGTCAGGTGCCCCTGCTGTTCTCCTCAGTGTTCTTGACAGGCTCCAAAGGAGAGTCTGTAATGTGATAGGTACTGATCTGGCGACTCGACTGTAGCCACTTCCCCATCGTCGAAATCTGGCCTCCCTTTGTCTCTTCTATAAATACTTTCATGGCTTCTGCTCAGATGAGCTTAAGTCACTGATGCCTCCTCAACAGGTGTTTACTCGTGCAACCAGACTGGCAACTGGGTCCCAACCATTTACAGTCAGGTTAGCCAAATGCAGACGACAATTCTACTCCTTCAGCTTCTTCTCTCGCACTTCCCGCCTGTGGAACTCGCTCCCGTATTCTTGCTTTCCTGACGGCTACAACCTCCAGAAATTTAAATGCAAAGTTAATACTCATCTACTAACCACTGGCCTCTAGCTATCTCCCCACCCCCGTATAACCTTCCCTTTCTCTCCACCTATGTATCTGTCATCGCACCTGCTTTCTCAGCTTTCTATTGTTCCTTTCTAACTAGTTTGTACTCCTCACTCTTTTCTAATTAATCTTTTTACATTTATGTAACTCCCTGCACATCAGTGGCGTTTCCGCCTTGCTCGGGGTGAAATGATTAAAAAAAAAAAATCACATGTTACTTGAAGGAGACCTGGTAAATTTCTACCTCGTGTAATGAATATTTGAAAAGTGTTAGCAGACATCCACCTTTAAAAATCTATGTTACTGAGACGTAAAATGTAGAAAAATTTGCCAATTTTATACGAAAATTGAAATAGCAATGCGTTCTTTCTCGAGGAATATAAAATAGAATAAAGAAAAAACGCTTAATTAATATAATACAGGAAAATGTATTATAAAATTGGATAGAATCATTACAATAGAAAACCGATAAAAAGAAATGCCTTGGAAAATAGGATAAAAATAATAATAGAAAAAAAACGCTTTATAAAAAAGAATAGCGAAAATAAGCTCTTACAAAAAAAGAACAGAAAGGAAAGATTTATTATAAAACAGAATGCAGAAAAATTGCTTTGTTTAAGTAAATAGAAGAAAAACATAATGAAAGAGAACAGAAGAAAATATACATTATCAAAAAAGGACGGAATAAAAGGCGCATTATAATAAAGAACAAAATAAATTATAAATGCGATCAGAAAAAATATTATGAAAGTAAACAAAAGAAACAGCGCATTGTTACAAAGTACAAAAGATAAAACAGCATTATAAAAGAGAACAGAAGAAAAAAGAGCATATTTGAAAAAACGCATTCTGAAAAAAAGACAGAATAAAAAACGCGCATTATTAAAGTGAAAAAAATTTAAAAAAACTTATAAAATGTAATAGGTAAAAAAAACAAAAACAAAAAAATGAACAGTATTAGAAGAATAACACATTGTTATAGAAGACACAAAAGAAAAACGCCATTATAATCTGCGTAGAATAAAGTAAGAATAAACACAAAATAAAAAAAAGTTGTTCCTTAACCCTCTAGGGCCATTCGTATCATATTTGATACAGTATTTCCCTATAAGGAAACATTTGGTATTCATTGACTGAGCAGTCAGTACTGCATTCATTTGAAATTTATAAAATATTTCTCTTAAAAAAATTTTTAGGAAAATATTTCTTTCAAGGCTTGATTTCATACTGTATCAAATATGATACGAATGGCCCTAGAGGGTTAACAACGCTTGTTTCAAACCTTTGTGGTTGAAGATGGTATAACTCTCGGCCAAAAGTAATCCAAGCGGTTGCAACTGGAACCATTTCCCCCACAAACATTACAGCTGTCTATTTGGAGCGTCCTTTAACAGAAAAGAAACAAAAGTAATTAAAAACAATAAGTAAAACTAAGTCCCGTTTGTTATTTATTACGTCCAGCTCAGTTTGGCCGCAAGCTGAGGGTACCCAGGTAAGATCGAACTCACTATTTAGCAACAATAGTTAACCCGCTCACCCCGCTAAACGCTATTCCATGCTAATTCTATTTAATTACTCTTTCCATGAAAATTGACACAAATTCACAAAACGTGTAACGCAGCACCTGTACATTCTAGAATTTTTTTTTTTTTAATCGTATCACCCTGAGCAAGGCGGCAAAACCACTGATGTGCAGGGGGCTATGTAATCGTGAAAAGATTGGAAAAGAAAAAGCCGGAAGCCACATCCTAAATAGGGAACAAGGGATGAGCCTCTTAACCTGTTCAATAGATGTGGGTGGAGTGTGAACCGGGCGATAGATAGATCTATCTACTCCGATTGGAAAAACAAAAAAAAAACAAAAGTGAGAAGATTAGAAAAGAGAAAGCTGGAAACCACATCCTAAACAGGGAACAAGGGATGAGCCTCTTAACCTGTTCAATAGACGTGGGTGGAGTGTGAACCGGGCGATAGATATGTACAGGATTGTTTCAGATGAGAAAAACTTCCTGGCTCTACACAGAGAAGCCATCTACTAGATTTGTCTTCTTTTTCAAAGATATCCCCTGATGTCTGCAATCAAAAATTATGTACTTTTTTTCAGTAAAAAAAAAAAAAAAATGCTTTCTCGTAGCCAAATAACATTCAAAAGAATTTTATGTCCGAATATTTGTGAATTTTGTTAACCTCACAGAGTTACTTCTGTCATTGATATATGATAACTTTTAGGGAGATAAAGTCTTTAATTCAAATCCCAGATCTTTGGGACAAGGTCAGTTAAAGTATCTTAATTTTCCTTTTTTTTTATCTTTTTATGTGCGTTGTGGTGCAGTGGATTGTTTGGTTATCATAATAGATTTGAGGAGACTTCAGGGATCAGGTGCTGATTATGGCAATAAATGCAACGGTGAAGAAGCGGCTTGAATGTTCCAGTCTCACAAAAGGGACTCATAAGCGATGTCCGTAAATTGCAGCAGCTTTCAAACGTCTAGCTGAAGCCTGATTCTCTTTCCAAATAAAAGGCGCAGGTTATGATGATATGTACGATAGAAAACGATTGATTATCAAATTAAAGAGGTTAAGATTGTGGTGATTGAGAAACTATACTCTCGGGAGTCTGTTCCACAAAATAGCCGTTCTTCAGAATCTGCCTGAGTGGAACTTGTCTTACTAATGGAATACGAAGGAGATGGAGATTATTCGTCACAGTTTTGGTCGCAAGGTGGGTCTTATCTATGAAGACCAGAAGATCTGGCAGAATTTTGGAATGTATCTTGACAAAGATATGGATGTGCGTTGTGGTGCAGGATCTGCATTGTGCAGGATCTGTATTGTGGTGCAATGGATGTCGGCTCGAAACGAGAAATCGGGGAGCTGAGTTCGAATTCCAGTTGATTTCCTTGCATTCACTTACGCGCAAATACCCTTGGAAGAAGTATTAATCAGTCTCTTCCCTCCAGCTATGGGTGAAATAACAGGAAAGATTGGGTTCTAAAGCCTTGGCTGCCAACCAGTATAACGTAGAAAGTAATGGCAACTTACTGGGGATAATCTTCTGCCCAGTCATTCATATCTTCTGCGAGACATGATCGTCTAAGCGTGTATCCCGTATGGCAGTTAATTGACTGATCTTGACAAAACATTTGGCTTTGAGCCAATGATACCATGTGTGTGTGTGTGTGTGTGTGTGTGAGAGAGAGAGAGAGAGAGGGGGGGGGGAGAGGAGTGCCATATTTTCTAGAATTATATCCTCGACTAGGTCTAGTGATCACTGTATCTGTTAAAATGAGATGTCACTCATATATATATATATATATATATATATATATATATATAAAAGAATTATTGAATATGACAAATATATTTTGTGTATTTTCATGTATTTTTACCTGTTCTCATATAGGAGACGAATGATTAGTTTAAGTACATGCATGAATTGTCTATAGTTCATATCGTCTGTACAAGAGCTTTTGATTATCTATCTATCTATCTATCTATCTATCTATCTATCTATCTATCTATCTATCTATCTATCTCAGTTTGTTCATTATCTATCTATCTATCTATCTATCTATCTCACTGTATTCATATTATCTTTCAGTCTATTCATATCTATCTATCTATCTATCTATCTATCTATCTATCTATCTCACTGTATTCATATTATCTTTCAGTCTATTCATATCTATCTATCTATCTATCTATCTATCTCAGTTTGTTCATTATCTATCTATCTATCTATCTATCTATCTATCTATCTATCTCACTGTATTCATATTATCTTTCAGTCTATTCATATCTATCTATCTATCTATCTATCTATCTATCTATCTATCTATCTATCTATCTATCTATCTATCTATGTGCGCATGCAAGTAGAATGAAAGCCAAACCTACATTTATTTTGATAGGTCTTTATTTATTTCAGTCCCTGTATCCGTATTGGTTTCATAATGAACAGTCGCATCCGGTCACAACAATCGGTCCCCATATCGCTGGAGTAAACAGACATATGCACTTATATTGTCTGACATTCGTTAAGGGAGACACCTGGGACTGGAAAGTTGAGTTATAATTCTGTGAAATATACCCCCCACACACACACAGAGCTAAGACCCACCTTGCCACGTACATTAGGACGAATAATAAGTTGTTCATTATCTATCTATCTATCTATCTATCTATCTATCTATTCATATTATCTTTCAGTCTATTCATATCTATCTATCTATCTATCTATCTATCTATCTATCTATCTATTCATATTATCTTTCAGTCTATTCATATCTATCTATCTATCTATCTATCTATCTATCTATCTATCTATCTATCTCAGTGTATTCATATTATCTTTCAGTCTATTCATATCTATCTATCTATCTATCTATCTATCTATCTATCTATCTATCTATCTCAGTGTATTCATATTATCTTTCAGTCTATTCATATCTATCTATCTATCTATCTATCTATCTATCTATCTATCTATCTATCTCAGTGTATTCATATTATCTTTCAGTCTATTCATATCTATCTATCTATCTATCTATCTATCTATCTATCTATCTATCTATTAGTATTCCACTGGTAAGAAAGGAAGTTCCACTCGGACTGCTTCTTCCCAAAAGACTCTTTTATCTCAAACCCAACTCTTGGAAGTATGTTTTCTCGATCACGCTAATCTAAACCTTGTCAAGTCTAGGGTCAACCGTTATCTATTCTCCATATCCTCATAACCTGCACTGTGTATCTCTTGTTATTTTCTGAATCTGAGTTCAGTTCACAAGCATCTTGTTAATGTGCGTGACTTAGATTGCGAAGTGTTTAAGATCGAACTTATCAAACGTAATCGCCAGAAAAGCGGCGTTTGTTAATTTTTGCTATGAGAAACAAAAACAAAGAAGACATCAGATTAATCAATCAATCTTAGTAGCACCTCACCCCACAGAAAGTACAATCGACGTTCAAAATCAGATAAAATCTAATACCAATGAAGAAGAAAAAGTTGCTGAAGGATGTAGGGCAGTGCGATATGGACATTTTATTTGGTTCCAATCTGATAGACGCAAAAATAAAATGCACGGTCAGTCTATCTCTTTTGCACATATACACACACATGATATAATGGTATGTAAGTCATGAAAGGAGCAATAAGTTCTCAATATCAGAAAGAGTGCGTATGTAAATGTAAGCAGTGTAGACATAGATATAAACACTGAATAATAACAGTTAGTTTCATACTGCTTATATATCTATCTATCTCCGTCTCAACATCTATCTATCTATCTATCTATCTATCTATGTTCATATAAATGCATAGAATATACGTCAAATGGTCTGTAGTCGAATAGTTAAAAAAAGCATATAATCTCTGCAACGTATTTTCAACATAATCTTCATGTCAATGCAACTAATTTGGTTGATATGTCAATCACATATATTGAAAATTATACAGTGAAACTTTCAGTGCACAATTTCACTAATAACATGTCAGACCATAAATCTTTTAGAAGTATCCTCTTATGACTCATACACAAACGGACACGAACACAAATTCCTCAATATATTGGGTCAACGTGCTCGAATGGGCATTATTATTATTATTATTATTATTATTATTATTATTATCAAACAGTGAAACAAAATACAATATGCATTACAACGGAAAATCAACATGTATTAATTTTTTTCGACTAAGTAAACAAGTTATTTAGCTGAAGTGTGCCTTACGGCTTATCAATTTTAAAAGCCAGGAAAAAAATTTTAATTTTGTAAGAACATTTTTTAAAGATAATACTGATTTAGTGATACTAGTTATACTTTTTAACCCATAGATAGGGAGAAAAGAGATGAATCCCTATCTTTTTCCATTGGTATTTGAGAGTAAGTGAACACAACCAACACGACTGGGATTAGAACTCGGCTCTCCAATTAACTATTCCAAACGATTATCCATTACATCACCTGCAAGCTTACAACACCTGGTATTCCTAAGAAGTCACTCATCTAAATACTGACCAAGCTCAATGTTGCTTAACTTTGGTAATCGTATGGGAAACGATGTTGCAAAGTAATGAACCGTAAGCCATCATGTCAAACCAACGTTCATTTATCTACGTAGGAAAGGCACATCCCTGCGAACAATCCGAAGTCTATATCTACTAACCTTATTTTCGCATTATATATATATATATATATATATATATATAGGCAGCAATCCCTCTTTTATGCAAATTTCGGTAAAAATGACAGAGAAGGTGCTGTGGTTAAGCTTTTTATATAAATTTTTTATGGGATCTTTTTCTTGCAGTACATAAATGATATAAAATTGTCTCTTTCAATATATATATGCTGACCGTATTTGTAAAACGTTCCTATAATTCTAGGTAGATACATAAAGCAATCCAAAGATTCAGTTAAGAGTCAAATAAAATTCATCCTTGGTAATGGCTGAAAATATAGCTGAAAACACTTAGAAAAATGAGATATTTGTAGAATTTTTATATAAGTTTTGTACTGAAAAAAAAAAAAAAGAAGATAACATCATATGAAAAACTTAACCACAGCACTTTCTCTGTCATTTTAAACAAAATTTGCGCGCGCGCGCGCGCACACGCGCGCACACACTCACACACACACACACACACACACACACACACACATTTATATATATATATAAAGACGCAAATTTTGAGTTGAAATGTATTTTCAAAATAAAATCACATCTTGAAGGATATCCAGATGGTATAATTTATAATTTCCACAGGAGGCCTCCCACCAACAACAATAACATTCCTTGGAAAAATAAGTCTCACTTCTTTGTGTATTGACTGTCTCGTTAAAAAGACCCCCCCCCCCATATATATATATATATATATATATATATATATATATATATATAAGAGATGAGTACGCTCTCACACCCTGATTGCGCACTCTGGAAGAACGGTAGATTTTGAAAAAACAGTAGCTACTCTAGCATCTATGCATCGCTCATTCAGTAATGAATTACAGCACTCTGGCCATTGGCGTATGATACATCATACGCTAAAAGTCTACCTCCTTCTACCGAGCGCCCGTCGCTCAGAGGTAGAATCGCCGACTGACGCCAATTCGGTCGGTTTCAATCCTGGGTTAAAAGCAGTCGGATGTCTAACCGTACCGATGAGCTGTGATACAGCGAAACAGATCTGTCTACGGATGACTATATATAACGAAAACGAAACATGGTCAACGTGTACTTCTTATAATATGTAGATTTAATAGGCCGGTTAATAAAATTTGAGGAATAAAAAGATAAAAAATGTACCAGTGAATTTTGAACGGGTACCGAGAAAATGGGTTTGACGTTACATAACCCTTTTCTCCTCTATAAATTCACGCACGGCCAAGGTTTTCATAAAAGAATCCGTCGGCATCCCTTGAGATGGTTCACATCTTTCTTTTTCATATATATATATGCACAAACACCCATTCCTCGATACTGATCACTTTTAGTCCATAAATATAACACATTTTAAAAAGCATAATCACCAAATGTGAAAGGCTAGAAAAGAACAATTTACCCGTTGATCGTTCCAGCGCAGTCTGTACAAGATTTGTTTTGCCCATTGCAGACCCCACAAACATCATAATCTTTGGAAGTTTCATTTGGAAAAAGGCATTCTGTACATATGTTCACTGCCATATACTTTGTGATTCCTGATACGAGAAAATTCACAAGACATTTTAGTTTTTAAGAAGCGAATTTTGAATAACAAAATATATGCTCACTTTCAGTGAATATTAAAAATAAAAAGAAATTCGGACATTTACTCCGAAGGAATTTGGAAACATTTTTATTTAGGCTAAAAACACAAGGCTGTCATCGAAATTATGCAAAAGAGAACATTTGAACGATTCGGAATTAAAAATGAATGAGTATTGCATCTGTTACTACAATGAACGAAAAGAAGCCAATATTCTTGGAAATAGACGGAGAATAAAGAATTTATAAGAAAAGCATATAAGAATGAAAGTATTGAAAGGAACACAGAATAATGAAAGTTTTATCTAGAGGTGCGTCTTATACAGAGGATGTGCGTTGTGGTGTAATAGATATCGGCTTGGAATGAAAAATCGGAGAGCTGAGTTCAAACTCCATTCGAATTTGTTTCATTCACTTTCGAACAAATGCCCATGGGAATATTATGAATCCATCTCTTCTCTCTCCAGCTATGGGTTGAATAGCAGGACAAATTGGGTTTTATAGCCTTGGTTTGAAACCAGTTTACCACAGAAAGTAATGGCAACATGCTGCTGGAAAATCTTCTGTCTAGTCAGTCATGTCTCTTTTGAGACATGATCGCCCAAACGTGTATTACGCGTGGCAATTAACTATGTAGTGGTTATTTATTAAGCATAACTTAATTTTGGTAAAAGATCCCGAATATGAGATACCCAGTGATAATCAAATTCATAACGCTGTAGTAATAACCAACCATATGTGCTCGTTAACCATTACTTTTATTAGACGCATCGCGAAAATCTTCAGTTGTTTGAATACCTTACATGATATTATGGTGCATATTTGCATGGACTACTGTTATTTTTTTCTACTTAACATAAGAATGTAGTATCTGTATGGAGTTTTATATTATATCAGTCTATCGCCAGTCATTTTCAGAGCGCACATATCGCTACCAAATCTGACACAGTCAGCTTAAAGTGGGTTAACGGCAATAACGCAAAGTTTTTTCAAGCACCCTCGACATTTCCCTATTTTGTGGACATTTTAGACGACAGGGAAGAAAATATCCAAGCCCTCTTAGCACTTACCTGTTGGGGGACGCCTGAGATGTTGGACAATAAACCTACCCTCATCGCGAAGGCGAGTTACAGTTTAGAGGCAGGTTTCCCTGGAAACTGAGCGCAATATTATTGGCAGGATGTGCTTTTGTGGTGCATTGGATATCGGCTCGGAACGAGAAATCGGGGAGCCGAGTTCGAATTCCGGTTGAATTCATTGCGTTCACTTACACTCAAATACCCTTGGGAAAAGTATTAATCCGTCTCTTCCTTCCAGTTATGGGTCAAATAACAGGACAGATTGGGTTTTATAGCCTTGGATGGCAACCAGTCTACCGCAGAAAGCAATGGCAACCTACTGCAGGATAATCTTCTGCCCAGTCAGTCATGTCTCTTTCGAGACATGATCGTCCAAACGTGTTTCACGTATGGCTCTTAACTGACTGATTATTGGCAAAAAAGCTCATCTACCGGCCACTAATCGATACTCGCAGACTGGGTGGGGGTATTTTCTACTGCTCCCACGTTGCTACTGAAAGTGACGTAAGATCGAAGTTTAAAGTAGATTTAATGTTAATACTGTGCAAAAATTGCCCAGGGCCCCCTGTAACTTCGTCTTTTGGGGAAGACTCAGGAGACGGGCAATAAACACAACCTCTTCTTGAGGGTACTGCCTGAAAAATGTCTTTTTAAGCTTCAGCGAATATTATTTGCAGAAGAGTGAACCCACCACAAAGCTTGAGAGCTGCGGCATACGTGATACACGCTTTGGCGATCATGTCTCATCACAGTTTCTTCACCTAAATGACTGTTGACTCTATGAGTTAAGTGCCATACGTGATACATGCTTGGGCGATCATGTCTCGAAAGCGACTTGAATGAGTGGGCAAAAGATTTTCCTGCAGTAGATTGCCTATAATATCTGCGGTAGACTGGTTGCCAACCAAGGCTTTAGAACCCAATCTGTCCTGCTATTTAACTCATAGCTGGAGGAAGAATGGACGGATTAATACCTTTCCAGAGTTTATCTGCTCGTATGTAAATGCAACAAATTCAACTGGAATTCGAACTTGGCTCTCCGATTTCCCGTTCCGAGCCAATATCCACTGCACCACCGCGCACAACCTGGGTATTTAATACAGGTCGCGATGAATAAATTATCACCATTTTGTAATTTTAATTCGTGCATGAGAGTTATTGCTTTTAATTTTCTCAACTGCACTGTGTAGTAGGGTCAGTTAGGAACTGTTTGTGAGAAAAAAGCACCCTAACGCAATTCCAGAAATTCGCACTGGAAACATAAATACGAACATTTCAGAGTGTTTGGGTATCAGTCTAAGGCTATTGTAGAAGATTTGAAAAGAGTTAGATGAGCCTAATGGTGATTACGAAGGTACGGCAGTGCAGAGTAGTCACTTTGATCGTCTGACAAGAAAAGCCCTCTGATTTGTTGGTGAAGGCCTCAGGCTCAAGTAGGTAGCCTACATCAAGTGCTCTAGTGGAGGTACTGCTGCTCTGGCTGCTAGAAGACCTTATGTCTGGCAACAAAGCTCTGCACCATGCCATACAATCACGAGAACACAGTCATGGCAGTCAGATAATTTCTGCGACGACATCACACCTTAAATCTGGCCAGCTGACTCCCCAGACGGCAAACCTTTTGATTATTATTTGTGGGGCGCAGTTAAGCTAGAGACCAACAAAACTTGTAACACCAAAGAGGAACGAAGGCAAAGATTATGGCTGCATTTACCAACTTAAACAAGGAGACGTCCTAGAAGAGTTGCAGGAGATTCCAAAATCTCTGGAGGCCGTGGTTGAAGCCAATGGTGATTTTATTGAATAGATTTACTCTTTAGTATTTCAAGATATTTTTGTGTAATTTTGGTAAATACCTGTGCTAAAAACAGATATCAGTGTTATTTTAATTTTTGCGTAATTTAGAAGATAATTTATTTATCCTATCCTATATAGTGTATGCCTTAGCAATGCCGTGGATGTGCGTTGTGGTGCAGTGGATAGCGACTCGGAACGACAAATCGGGGAGCCGAGTTCGAATCTCAATTGAATTCCTTACATTCACTTCCGCGCAAATACCCTTGGGAAAGGTATTAATCCGTCTCTTCCCTCCAGTTATGGCTTAAATAATAGGACAGATTGGGTTCTATAGCCTTGGTTGACAGCCAGTTTACCGCAAAAAGCAATGGCAACCTACTGTTGGATAAAATTTTGCCCAGTCAGTCATGTCACTTTCGAGACATGATCGCCCAAAGCGTGTATTACGTATGGCAGACTTAGCTATGCATTCATTTGGATATCTTTATCACCTGTGCCCGATCTCCCGGCCTCCTGAGAATAAATTAAATACACTTTCTAACCAGGAAACATAATATGAATAAGGAATTTAGAAAAAGCTAGAGAGAAGAGGAGTAGGGGAAACAAAATGTATGGAACAGACAGGAAAGCTAGATAAAAAACAGGAAAACAAGTGAAAGGAAAAATAAATATATAAAAACATTTTTTTAATCGTATCACCCCGAGCAAGGCGGTAATGCCACTGATGTGCAGGGGAGCTACATAAGAGTAAAAAGATTAAGTAGAAGAGAGTGAAGAGGAAGACGAACCAGCTAGAAAGGAGCAAGAGAAGGATGGGAGTACAGGCGTGATGACTGTTGCAAAGGTGGAGAGAAAGGAAAGGATATACGGGGTGGTGAAAGAACTAGAGTCAAGTGGTTAATAGATGAGTATTGACATTGCATCTAAATTCCTGGAGCTTGTAGCCGCCAGGAAAGCAAGAATATGGAAGCGAGTTCCACAGGCGGGAAGTGCGAGAAAAGATGCCGCAGGAGTAGAATTGTCGTCTGCATTTGATTAATCTAACTGTGAATGGGTGGGACCCACTTACCAATCTGGTTGCACGAGTAAACACCTGTTGCAGAGGCACCAGTGACTTAAGTTCGTTGGAGCAGAAACCATGAAAGTATTTATAGAACAGACAAAGGTAGGCCACATCTCGATTGACAGGCGAGTTGATAAGAGAGTAAGAAATTATGAGGGAAAGATTGAAAAGCGTGTCGGAGTGGAAAGGCGTCAAAAGGTGATACATTAAGATTATTTTTGGAGAGATAGAGGAAAGTGAGGATAAAAAGAAAAACAAAGATGCTGTAAAAAATATTTATACCTTCCTTAATCATTTTAGATAACATTTACATATAATAATAAGTAAGCCACAAAAATTGGAAAGGATAAGGAAGCAAAAGGGAAGATACAAGCAAAAGGCAATAGAAAAATAGAGAGATGAGATAAAGAATAATCTTAGTTGTCAAAATCCGTTGAGTTTATTCATAAAGTTATTATCATTATTTCCTTTGATTTCTGTTTTATACAAATTTCATTCCGGGTCCCAACCAGAGACCTAAGGTCAAAAATGCCTTCATGATATTTTCCAAAGATCATTTTTTGTAAAAAAAAACAAAACAAAAAAAAAAAAACAACAACAAAAAAAAACAAACAATAAAACAAAACAAAACTCTAAGATCGCACACATTTTACATAGATAAAGCTCTTTGTAATATGCAAGCTGTACTTATAAGTACATTTTTTGGTATTTCTTTAAGGCACGGTCTACAGGAATACCCCCAGTGTCTAATGGAACCATTTTCAATTAATCCGATGATTCCAACTACATCTGGAATCATGGATATCCTCATTTGTCATATTTGTGAGATGTTCAGTTCAAGACCCTTGTATTTTGGTAGTTTTTTTTTTAAAATCTTCAAAGATACATTACAACCTGCAGGGTCTATCATGTGAATAAGAAAACACATTCTGTTATTGTGGCCTTTGATCACGATGTCTGGGTGATTAGCTGTGATTGTGCATTGTAAAGTCCCATAAAATTGTTACTAACAGGTACTATCCCTGTGACCAGGTGTGGGTGATGTTTATACAAGTTTCTTGCAGTTTTCTTATTATTGTTGCTGAGCAGCACTCCAAGAAAGTGAGGCATGAATACAAACAATCAAAGCACAGTTTAACCACCATAACATCCAATAGGAATAGGATATAAGCGCATACCAGACATATGCACCACAGTTAAATATAAATGATAGGACGACTTGTTTGATACGAGCAGCGCACAGGTTTGCAGGTGGGGCCTAGTTAGAAATACCTCCGGGTCGGGTAACTCTTACGGTCTTCGACTGAAGGGGCTTTGAAGTATTTAGAAATGCCTCCAAAGTCGTCTTGCCTGCCTCAGCCTTTAAATTTGGAAATAAAACTCTCGACACACGGTCATAATGCTCTACAATATATTCCGCTTATAAAGGGAGATGCACAGTGTGTCTGTCCCTATGGGACACGCCTAACTGGTTACGGTCAGTCAACTGATAAGCAAAACTATGGTACTGAACGCAATATTTACTCTAGCCGATATTAATTCACCAAGGCAAAACATGTGAATACTTCTAATCAATTAAGATTAGAAACCATGAGGGACATGTCTGGTGTTGGATAAAAGTATTTTGCTACTGCTACCATGACTACGACAAAACAGCAACAAAAACGAATAATAATAATAATAATAATAATAATAATAATAATAATCTTGTTTTTGACAAAACTTCATTTTCATTTTGAATCTTATTTTTGTTTCCTACCATGAATTATACCGGAAATGGAATTTGCATTTTCTTCTTTTATGTGTAGCGTCCCTGCAGCATGTAGGTGATCATGGCCCTCCACATCTTCCTGTCACTTGTAGCTCTTAATGTATTTTGTTGTTTTTCCCAAATTCCTCTCTTCCATCTATTTGCTTAAGTCCATCAAGTATGTCATGCACTGTCTCCCTTGCCCTTTATTCGCTCTGTGTATATCGGATTCTCGAAAAGTTGTAAACATGACAATAGAGATGAGGACAATAACTAGTCAATAGTGTAAATACTACTTCGTCTCAGAAGTGTAGGCAAATACTGAACAACTAGTAATTGCAAAAATCCGATTTTGAATAAGAAAAATAAAGATTTCTAGGTACCTCCACTCATTTAAATTTATTTTTAAAAAATAAAAAACGTTTTCTTGAAGCTTTAATTTTAGCTTTAATTGAAAGCCAAGAGATTAAATTTACTAATTACAGTAAGCAAAATACCCTGGTATATTTCAAACCGAAATTATATTTATCGGAATAAAAAATTTTTAGATTTTTAAAAAAATTGTTAAAATTTCAAATTTTCCGCCATTTTTCATCGATTGTAAACAGAAGCCGTTTTAAAAGTTTTAAAAAATCTTACAAAAATAAAATACACCTCGCTGACACATTATTTTATTCAAATTACCGACTTTATTTTATTCAAATCACCGACTTTAAATTAAACAGTAGCGGGCCAAAAAAAAAAAAAATGCCAAGTATGGAAGACGGATTTGATATAAATTTTATTCATACAAATCGTTTTTTTTTTATTTTTAACTATGTTAAAATTAAAAATTTAACACAGTTTTCAGCAATTATCCAATATTTTATGGAATTTTTGTTAGTTTAGCTTTGTAGGCTTACGTTTGAAAATGTTTTATGAAAAATAAAAATTAAAATGATATAAAAAATTTTTTTCAAAAATTGCACAATTTAATAACAATGAAAATAACGGCAGAATTAACTCAATAATTTATTAAATTTTATGGCATTTATTAATTTTTATTTTTAATATCTATTTTGATATTCTTTTTAGGTACCTCCACAAATTGTGAATTTCACAATTATTTTTTTTTAACAAAATTAGAAAATTAGGAATTAAAATGTAAATGTTACTTTAATGATAAATATCACCTACGGCCATACGAATAAATATGATACGGGCAATCAAAATGCACACAATTAAAATGCTTTAATTATTTTAAAAATTGACGGGGTCAATCATTTGTATTAAGCTTTTTAATTTTCGATTATTAAATGTAGTCTTCATACATTAATTTCATACCCTAGCCCGCCCACTTAAGGAAAAAATTTTAAAATATTTTGAAACTTTATATATTATTATAAAAAAGAACATTTTTAAAATGAAAATAATTCTTGTAAAAATTCATTGAAATTTTTTTCTTTTTAGACAATGATATGCTTAATTTATATTGTTCATAAATGCAATCAAAAGTTTGTCCAAATAAAATAATTGGTGGTTGGGGGGGGGGAACATATGTAAAAAGAATATTTTTACTAATATTTTATAAAAAATAATTATTGAAAATTGATTTCAGTCAATTATGAATAAGTTCTGAAATTTTCATCAAAATCCAACCATTATTTGATTTTTGCAAGAATTTCCAAATTAATGTGTCTTTCACGGTCAAAAAAGTGCATTGCGTAATATTACGTTTTTTACGCAATAAACTATGCGTCAATTTAGGTCTCGCATTGACGTAAGAAGAGAAGAGATTTTCTACAACAATTTTGAACGTGTTAGAAATAATTAAAAAAATTAAAAAATAATTAAAAAATGCTTTGATCT
This sequence comes from Ascarosepion bandense, assembly GCA_037127315.1. Lineage (NCBI taxonomy): Eukaryota > Metazoa > Mollusca > Cephalopoda > Sepiida > Sepiidae > Ascarosepion > Ascarosepion bandense. Next base: position 835,808 of record JBBBDQ010000687.1, on the reverse strand, counting down.
ATCCTCTTAATGATAATATAAACATTATGCCGATAAAACTTTTATTTAGTTTGGGGTCTTTTTCCTACATACTATGCTATTTTTTCAGCAACTTTTTGGAGGTACCTAAAAGGAATTCGAAAACAAATGTTTTTATTGGGTTTATCTTTTGCTATTGAGGTTGTTAGAAGCAAAACAGAGAAGTTCCTTCGAAACCATAGGAATTGAAAACTGATGAATATTGCAGTTGTGAGTACAATGAAAGAAAAGTGGTGGAAATGATCAGAAATATACGAAGAATCACGAAAATGGTATCAAAATAAATGGCGTTGCATAGAAACAGGCAAAATACAATGAAAATATTACGAAGTTATTTATTAAACGTTGCAAAATATTAACAAAATATCAATTTCTAATATGCTGATGTTTTTCAAGTCATGATTAAAGAAGTAAAAAAATATTCAGTAATTATTTACAAGAATAAATTTATAATTACAACATTCTAAACAATTATTCTTAATGCAATGCAATATTTGTCATTTACCGACTTATACAAAAAATTAATGTGAATACAATTTCTTATGCATAAATTTATAAATATTTACTTAATTATTAAAATATGGGAACCAACTATAAGGAAATTCAATTGAATAAAGTTTGAATCAGCTGGCAATTATTTACACTATTTTTCATTGTTCGGATTGTTGTCAACTCAATTTAAATCAAAGAGACATAGTCCAGTAGATAAAAAGCGTTGGATGAATCCAGTGATTTGATTCAAATAGTTGCGAGTTCAATACCTGACTACAGCAGAGGTGAACAAAAATTTTTAGAATTGAATTAAAGAGAGATAACTGATACTGAGACATCCGGAAGAGGCATGACTTGTAGAACTAGAACAATATTCCCCGGTGAACGAAACAAGGGGATCGGTTTGAAATTTTAATCACCTGACGAAGTCCGGAGCGTATAATGTCGTGAATATGCCAAGATAAGAACAACAATTTGAATAATGCAAATAGTATAAATGATAACAATATCTCATTAAAGAAATATAAATAGAAAATTTGCAATTAGTTGATGTTTCACCGACCACATCAATAACAAATCTAATAGACAATTTAATAAGTAAATAATGTTTATTATTTTTGTGGTCAATTCTCAAGAACAAAGAAAATGTATAAATTCACTTTCATATGTTTAGGTTTTATTACAATTCTAATCATCAGTTTTTAAAACAATAAACAAATGTCGAAAAGAGACAGTCAGTCAGTTAAGTGTCATATGTAATACATTAATTTTTGCGGTAGACCGGTTGCCAACCAAGGCTCCAGAATCCAATCCGTCTTACTATTTAACTCATAGTTGGAAGAAGAAGGGACGGACAAATACCTTTCCCAAAGGTATTTGCGCGTAAATGAATGTAAGGAATTTAACTGGAATTCGAACCCGGTTCTTCCAAGCTCTCACTCATATCCACAGCGCATCTTTAAAGAGTGTAGTTAATTAACAATAAAAAACAAACAAAAAAAAAAAGCACAAACGCGTTTATTGTCTAAAAAACGTCTTTTGACACACAATATTTTTGTGGGCTCGCCGAAATATTTGCCAAAGTATTTATTACTAAATTAAATAGTTAAATAGTCTTCATTGTTTTTAATAACTGTTTTTCATCGTTCTACAAGCTTGTTGATGCTATTTTCGTAAAAACTTCGTGCTTTTTGTTGGAAGAAGGCCGTGAAGTAGTCAATTTTTTTGCGATTAAACTTATTCTGTAGATAGTGGAACAAATGAAAACCCGAAGAATATCAGATGAATACAGTGGGTGTTAGAGAGTTTCCCATTTTAAGCTTCTGCAAAGTATATTTTGCAACATGCTTACTTTTTTTGTTGTGATCGAAAATGAAACGATTTGTTAAAATCGGCCGTTTTTCTGGAACCCAAGTCTCTTCAAATGGCAAAAGGTTGTTGAGATATCGATTTTCAAATTCTTAGCAATTTTTTTTCCGTTGGAATCTTCGGTCTATTCTCTACGATTGCAAGAAGAGCGTTTTTATCGATGTCAGAAGATCGCCCGCAGCGTTGTTTGTCGTTGAGGTTAAAATCATGAAATCTGCCAAACCACTTTTTGACCGCCCGAAGAATTGGATCATGATCCAAATGAACCTTTTAAATTTCTTTCTTTGTCGCAGTTCCGACGCTTACTCGTTTCCGAAATTCATAGATCCTAATATGACCAAAGTTTAATTCTTCATCCTCCATCTTTAAGGCATTTATTTGTGGACAAATTCAACAGGGTTTGAGGCAAGGTTTTAATCTCAAACACATCAGAAATTGGCACCAAAACAAACGCCAATGTGAAGTTGTGGTCATTAAATAAAGATAATGAAAACCGGGCATAAAGTTGTCTAAGGATCTGCTACTTCATTTACAGTCGGACTAATGACCTCGTCTTTTTTTGCCATTGCCAGGTTAACTATCCTTGTCCATTGGAAACCTTATTGAAAACAAGAAACTTTACATCATAGATAAATGGGGTCCCGGTATTTAGACCCCCTGGTAAAGGTGTTACAATATTTATTTACTTTGATGAAATCTTTCAAAACATTATGATTCCTTCGTCCTCAATTAGTGATTTGGCAAATGAGCAACATTTCTTTCAGAGAAAGACATACCACCAATTTTTTAAAGTACTTTGTTTAAAAGCTTGTTAAATTATTCACTTTGACGATTTAAAGGACGTCACTTAACAATAATTATATACAAAATCTTTGGTCAAAGAATTATACACATCACATATTTTTAAAACATTAGAACTGTCTCGTAAATATTTCATATTAAATTCTTTGATAAATTTCTTAACAGGTTGGCCAGTAGTTTCCATATCTAACTTTTTTATCCCATGTACCTTAAAGATGTAGACGATTATGACTCTCCCCCGATTCCGTTTCTTTATCATCTGTGAAATCGCATGACTTTTTGGGATTGATAGTTGAATTGTTTTCTCTCTAGCTTCACAATTTTGAATTAGTATGTGCGTAGTAGTGCAGTGGATATCGGCTTAGAACACGAAATTGGATGAGACGAGTTCAAATTCCAGCTGAATTTGTTGCATTCACATACGCTCAAATGCCCTTGGGAAAGGTATGCATCCGTCGCTTCTCCCTCCAGCTATGGGTTAAAGAGCAGGGCAGACTGGATTCTATAGCCTTGGTTGGCAACCAGTCTACCACAGAAAGTAATGGCAACCTATTGCAGGAAACTTTTCTGCCAAATAAGTCGTGTATCTTTCGGGACATGATCGCCCAAGTGTGTATCATGTATGGCACTTAACTGATTAAATGTTCTTTTACACTAATGGTGAAAAATTTGATTAGAAAGCTTTGTTTGCTTCTCTTTTAACAGAAAGCTGGATTCACGCAACTTTTTTAAAAGGGATTACAGTGAGAGAAAAAACTGGGTACAGTCAATGAAGATAGAAGATGGCAATTGACGTTGCATTGGAATTTTTGAAGATTATTGTTATGAGAGAAGCAAGTAAACAGAAGGAAGTTCCACAGGCGGGAAGTGCGGAAGAAGAAACTGTTGGAGTTGCCACTTCTGGTAGCCATGAGTTGTCTCCCCTTAATTTAACTCTCTAAGTTATTTGGGTCAAGTCACTGGAACTAACCAACTGGAACTAATCCATTTGAGGAATTCAGTGTATGAATAAATAAACAAATAAATAAAGGGTTTGGTTCGAAATTCCTAGCACCTGAAAAAGGCTGAAGCGTACAACGTCCGAAATATCGTAAACATGGCCGTAAAGATGAGGACAATAATCCGAACAATGTAAATAAAGGGTTGAAACTGCGAAATCATATTTATTTATAATATATTGCAAAATATATTTTAAACAAACAGAATTTTTGTAAACGTCCTTTTAAAAAACATTCTTATACCATTCTATTCTTCTAAGTGCCATGTCCTTTTAGAACGTAGGCGATCATGGCCCTCCACATCTTCCTATCGCTTGTATCTCTTAAGACTCTTTCATTTGTTACTCCTCCCAAACCTTGCTCTGCTATCCATGTAGTTATCTCTTATCAAGCCCATCAAGAAGGACATGCGTTGCTTTCTCTTGTCTTTCTTTTCCTTTGTCCCGTGAGTATCAGATTCTCCAAGCCCTATCTATACTAGAAATTTCAGCTGTCTTTTTCTGATGTTAAATATCTTTTTCCTTTTTGTCTTCGTCATCTTTAAGACATCATCGTTGCTCACATGTTCGGTTTATGGCATCCTTAGCATTCTTCTGTAGAACCACATTTCAATTGCTTCAAGTCGTTCCTTCATCTTTGCTGATTTTACTATCCTCGACCTGTTGTTAACATTTTGAAATTTTCTTTTTTTATGAGTATTCGTGCTATCTACTTTTAGTCGTTTGTAGTATTAATAAATTTTGTCTTTTTGTTATCCCTCCTAAAACCTGTCAAGGGATCTATTTACTCAAGCTGCTTAAATATGTCATGCACTATTTTCCTCTGTACTTCAAACTGTCTTGTGAGTATCATATTTTCCAAGTCCTCCTTCCTCATTATGTTCACCAGAAATTTCCAGCATACTCCGCGTGTAATAGGTTTTCAATTACGCTTCTATTATATTAGGACAATAAAAATATTTTATATTGTGCGTACAATCGGCACATTTGATGGGATTTTGCCATATTGAAAAACAGATATCACATAACAATCCAGTACTCTCTTCTTTGTTTCCAGTGAAATTTTCCTGTATCTCAATACTCTACCTAGCCTTTGGAATGGCTCCTTGGCCATCTCCGTGTCGAATTTTCCGTCCTCTGTTAGAACACTTCCCAGGTATTTAAATTTATGTACCTGCTTGATTTTTGTATCCCCTACTTGTAATTGGCATTTCTTGCTGATGACCTCGGAAATTTAATGGTCCATTTTTATCAGTTAAAGTTTCATTTCTAGTTGGAAACAAATACACAATGCTTAAGAAATTACCTGGTACATGGCAAATGCCTTTGCAGTCTCTAAAGTCACTTTGGTTGGCCACGGCATTCAAAACACAGTAACCACAAGAATCCACACCGGCTGTTCCGTTGCAATATCCCGCGCAGTCCTGTCCAAAATTGATCGATCGATTTGTCGAGCCGCCGATGCAGAAACCACAGCGATTAATCACTGCGTTTCCATTACAGTCACCTGTTAAACAAAAACGGAAATGAACCTTTAAGCATGATCAAAAAATAAAATTGGTAATGAAAGACGTCAAAAATCATCATGATATTAGAATGGTCTTCATTAGTCAGCTACCACGTGCGTTACGCCCAACCGTTACGCCCGACCGTTACGCCTGACCGTTATTACAAATAAATAACGAACCGTTCCGTTTTGACTGCGAGGAAAGACGGAAGGAAAAAAAAAGACGCCGTTTAATCTTAGCGAGAAAAAGAAAGCATACATAAGAAAGAAGAATAAAATAGAATAGGTGTTAACACTCTCATCTATTCCTGGTCATGACAATAAATTACATCCGGCAGCAAGACCTCTGCTCGGGAGATGACGGATTTTGATGAGTGTGAAACAGCCTCTTCATTGTTGTTGTTCCCAAGTCTACCCTGATTGAGAGTGGTAGCACCTGTTAGGGTCCTAGCTATAGATAAATATTAACCCCAAAACAAAATCAAAACACCGTGAAAGTATATAAATACATTTATGTAGTAAAAATATCATCAGTACATTTTCATATAAAACAATTACCAACAGCACATCAATCAACATGGAATGATTATTTCATGACATTAATCCTTATAATATCCTAGAATTTCTTCAAGAAATCAAACTGTATTCCAAAATATCACTTTAACAAAACTACAACATAAAACACACATATAACTGAGCCAAGTAATTATGTCCACACAAACCTGTATATGCACAAAAGTTGAGTATCATCTACCATGTATTTAACAGTGAAATCAGAATAACATATAGCAAACTTTTATTATTTCAAACTCTCTAAAAATAAATATCGGCATTAAATGACCCATAAAGATTTGATATCCCGTCAAACAAAAAATGAAATCAATAAGAATAAGAAGAGTTAAAAATCTTTTCACAGCGTTAGTACCACTGCTTTAGCCTATGAACTTTTTTGCAGCACCCTACTATATATATATATATATATATATATATATATATAAAGAGAACCAGCAGGTTTAGAATCCCGAGTTCTCCAATATTTACTCTTTTTTTTAAAGCGCTCAATGCAAGTAGAGCGTAATATAATTAAATTTTAATTTTATTTAAAATTAATTTACATTGCGGCACGGAAATTTCTATGTTTCGAGATTTAAAATTTTTAACGTTAGTGAAAATCATTTACATTTGAAAATGGAAAACAGAACGTTTACTGAATAAAGAGTTACTATGGAGGGGTAGGGGATACAGAAAATGTTGGTCATATGGATGTGTTTAATTTAACTAATCAAAATGAAAGTCGACTTTGAAAATTTTAAATATAGATTAAATATTAGAGGATGTAGAATATTCATATATACGTTAGGAAAACTGTCACATTTACGGCTATACTGCTTACTTCAGGTAAGATGTATACATTTTAGTTACGAAGAAATTCTCTTAGGGTTATATGTATCCCTGCTCTTTGTTTTCTTAAAAAAACATAAAAAAAAACAACTTTATTTTAGACCTTAATTTATTATATAAAAGATAAATAATAATAATAATAATAATAATAATAATAATAATAACAAATCTACAGTTTAAACAAAACGTTCACGGCTTCTCACATTTTTTAACCTATATCAATTTCTCTCGTTAGAAAAACCCCTATTTTTGTTTTCATTATATATATATAAACAAAGATTTGTACCTACAGGAACAACAGAATTGCTTTAAACAATATTGACGTCATTGTGCTAACCTGAAGAACATTTCGGCCAACATTTTTCAAAGGTATTCGTTGGCGTTATTACGAATAATAAAGCAGGACAAGGAAAAGCAACAAATGTTTTACTTACAAAACGGTGGAAAGAAAGAGCTCGTCTAAAAGTAAATATTAATCAAATAATTAAAATGTAAGGTGGGTGAAAATACACAGCTTACATTTGGAAAAATCTGTAGGAGAGAAAGACGGCAAGCATGTAAATTACCTAAGTATTAGAAGGTATGGATCTATTGATGGCGATCTAAATCGAAAACATATTCAATTTTTCAAGCATTACTCTTAGCGGGGTTGAACTTTCAGTTCTCTCTCGAGGCTTGGAATTTTGTATCCCTCCTTCTAAAATTACTAGGGAACAAATTTATTCAGAAATTGAGTTATTGTATGCTCAAATTACTCAACATGTTCCCAGGTTATCTGAGAAGTGTTCAGAGATTAAAGCCAAATTGTTAAAGTTGGCTAATGAATACTCCTTGCTAAGTTGTGAAAGAGATTATCTCGATTGGCGGAGTGTTCATTTCCGAACTATAAAATCATTTTGTTTGCGGGAAGTCATATATATTACCAAGCCAGATAAAGGTTCTGGTGTTGTCATTTTGGATAAGCAGGATTATCTTAATAAAATGCATGTTATTTTGGATGATCCTGCTAAGTTTAAAGTGATTGGTCCCGCCGATACTTTTGACAATACCAGTAAAGTAGAAGTCAGGACACAACAATGGCTACTTTCTGTGTATAAAGGCAATTTGATTTCAAAAGACATTTACGGTAGAATAAGGCCCGTTGGATCGCAACGTCCTAGAATGTACGGCCTTCCTAAGGTACATAAGGAAGGAGTCCCACTTAGACCGATTTTGTCTATGGTGTCCTCCGTACAACACGAGTTGGCCAAATTGTTGGCAGAACTACCTCAACCTGTGTCTGACGTGCAGTCCACATGCAATATTTCAGACTCCTTCACTTTTTTCAGTTTCGTTAGAAACTTAGAGTTTTCCTCTGAAGATAAATTTATGGTATCGTATGATATAGTCAGTCTATACACAAATGTACCACTACAGCAGACCATTAACATTTGTGCTGATATGTTATACAGAGGCAATTTGGGCCCCTCTGTCATTCCTGAAGAACTGTCTTTGGAATGCATGCGGTTAGCAACGGAAGTAGTTGAGTTAAGTTTTGATGAGACAATGTACGTTCAAATTGACGGCGTTGCGATGGGTAGTCCCTTGGGTTCTGTTCTTGCCAACATTTTTGTAGGTCATTTTGAGCGCTTACTGTTTGAGAAGGTTGACAAGCCCTTAGTGTATTTGAGATATGTCGATGATACTTTCTCAATATTTGATGATGATGCTGACAATTTTTTTGGCTCAATTAAATTCTCCACATCCCTCTCTCCAATTTACTATGGAAGTAGAGAAAGACAGGTCTCTCCCATTTTTGGATGTCTTAGTTCAGCGCCGGGACGGGGTTTTCGTCACTACAGTTTTTCGTAAACCCACTTTTACTGGTTTATATACCAGTTGGAACTCGTTCGTTCCAAAGACCCGCAAGATAGGTTTGATAGAGACTCTAGTTCACCGTGCCCTTAAAAATTGTTCCCCTGAATGTTTGGACAGTGAACTTGTTTACCTGCAAGGTATTTTTGAGGCAAATGGTTATCCTACTAATGCAGTCAAACGTGTGATTGATAGGAAAGTCAGACGTTATAAAGAGCCAGTAGTCTTTGGAACTAGTCGCTGTCTGATATATTTAAAACTGCCTTGGCTTGGTGGGAGGTGTCAAACTGTAACTGACAAGGTTTCAGCGTGTGTTTCGTCTGGGTACTTTTCAGTGAAATTACGTGCTGTTTTTCAAACTAGACCTGTGTTTACTTCCTTTGCTAAAGATGGGTTGTCCTATTTTCGCAGAAATTCTATTATTTATCAATTCAAATGCCGCTGTGACGCGGTTTACATAGGACGAACCAATCTTAGGTTGGAGACGCAATTTTCGCGGCACGTTCCTGCCAATATCCGTTTGGGTAGCCCCCAATGGTCCATAAAAACAACTTAGGCGGTTCTTGAGTCAGCTATAGGTCAGCATTTGCTTGACATTCAGTACGAGGACATATGGTTTTCTGTCCTGCACAGTGCTCGTTCAGCTTATCATTTCCGATTTTTGGATGCAGTTTGCCTTAAGATTCATCAACCGACCCTGTGCAGGTAGAAAGAGCGATTTATTTGCTCCTTACAACTACTGGAGGGTCTGTGAGGCTCTTATAGAGCTGTGTATTTTCACCCACCTTACATTTTAATTATTTGATTAAAATTTCCTTTTAGACGAGCTCCTTTCCCCCGTTTTTAAGTAAAACATTTGTTGTTTTTCCTTGTCCTGATTTATTATTCATAATAACACCAACGAATACCTTTGAAAAGTGTTGGCCGAAAGGTTCCTAAGGTTAGCACAATGACGTCAATATTGTTTAAAGCAATATATATATATATATATATATATATATATATATATATATATATATGCGGTGTAGATATAGAAGAATCCAAAGGAGTATCCTGTACATAAAGTGGTAGGATAACACTCTAGGAGAGCTCAAAGTATATATGTATATAAATACATATAGAGAAAATATATTTAAAAATTCAGACAGACACGTTATTCCAGGGTTAAGTGGAAGTGTAGGCCTATTTCAGGCGAACCATTTTCAGCGTCCGTCTTTATTGTACAGAAGAATTTACATTAATGAAATTCACAAAGGAACTTCAATTGAAAAGAAAAAAAATAATAAGAAAAAAAAAAAGAAAAGTGAAAAGATTGGAAAAGATAAAGCCGGAAACCGCATCCTAAACAGGAAACAGAGATGAGCCTCTACACCTGTTCAATAAACGAGGGTGGAGTGTGAACCGGGCGATAGTTTAGTCTATCTACTCCAATTAAAATTAGAAATAATTAACCTCCTTAATACAATACAATACAACGTTAAATATGTAAAAAACATATATACGAACACACACATACCCACACATTACACGTAAATACGTACACATACATACACGCACACGCATATATATGCACACACACATATATATACGAACACACACATATACGCATACACACCAGTAAAAACAAATATGTATAAATACAATATATATATATGCACACATAATATATTTTTAAAGGCGAAAAGATAAAAATCTAGTAATTAATAAAATAAAAAATAAAATAAATAATGATACATGATAAACTAAAAGTCTTCCTCCTTCTAACGAGCGCCCATAGCTCAGAGGTAGAATCGTAGACTAACGTCAATTTGGCCGGGTTTCAATCCTGTGTTAAAAGCAATCGGATTGCTGACCGTACTGATGAGCTGTGAAACAGATCTGTCTGCAGAGGACCATATGCATATCTATATATTTTATAAATAATAATAATAATAATAATAATAATAACAATAGAGTTGGGCAATATTTACATTGGGCAATGTGCAAACATTATGGAAAAGCTGTAGGCAAACACTGGTATGAACATCACCCAGCACCGGTTACAGAAATAGAAGATGTAACCATTCTATGGGATTACACCATCTACACAGACAGAAAAATTGAAGCAAACAGGCCAGACATTATTGTTAAAAACCAGAAGGAGAAAACTTGTCTATTAATTGATATGGCTTGTCCAGCGGATTGTAACATAGCAATCAAGGAATTTGAAAAACTGTCAAAATATAAAGACCTGGAAATTGAAATAGAAAAAATGTGGAAATTGAAAACAAGAGTTGTGCCAGTGATAGTAGGTGCACTTGGAATGATAAAAAATGGAACAAAACAACACATTGAAAGAATCCCTGGAAACCCCAGCTTAAGAGATATACAAAAAATTGTCTTATTAAGTACAGCCCACACACTAAGGAAATCTTTATCTATGTAATGCTGGGGATGATAGGGAAGATAGAAAAACATGAAATGGAGCCATAACAACACGCCACTACCTGCCTTAGGTCTCCCCGCAGACTTGGTTGATAGTGAGACCAAAGCAGAAATCGAAATATGATGAAAAATGACATAATAATAATAATGTTATGTCGCCAAGTATAAATGAATAACTCAACAACAGAATCAGAATATAAGTTGTATTCCGCGGAAAGACGGTTAGTATGTACAGAAGTGATTAGTAATATTTACAATAGAAAGATACAAGAGTCCAATCCGTCGTAAGACGTGTGTATACGTGATTACTTCCGGTACGCCACCGGAAGTGTGACTAACTCTTCACTGACTCGCACTGACTCTTCAGTAACTCATTAGAGACTCTCAAGTGACTCCCTACGACTGTATTTACTAGCCTTCCCACGTAGGCTGGATGTGACACATGGTCATTTTATAGTGGGTATTCCAGGCCATATAGCCGGGCCAAAAAATGTCTGTCTATTTTTGCCCAGTCGTGGTTCTACCCTTCGGCGGAACCACGACTGGGTTATTGCTCTCTGCTCGGAAGCAGAGAGCGCCCTCTACCGAAGGCAGAGAGATGTCATGGTGGAGAATGTCATACATTTCCCACCATGACAGAAGGGGGTTTATATCAAGCTATGATATACCCAAAAGAAAATATAAATTTGCAGAAATATAGCACGCTTAACCATGGAATAACGTGTCTGTCTTAATTTTTCCACACACACACACACACACACACCCGCGCGCGCGCATAAAGATTGCGTCCAGGCATGAAACAGATTCTCGCCGATCGCTGGTGACCTCATTGTCCACATTTATATTTACATATGTTCTAACTATCACTGCTACCCATAAATATAGCATAACTTAAAACTATCATATATATATATATATATATATATATATATATATATCACCTACTGGGATTCTTAAAAGTTCAAGCAGCTCGCTTCCTAGAGTCAAAAGCCAGTCTAACCACTCATATTGTGTGGAAAACTTGGCAGAAACAACCACACTGTTTGGAAGAGCCAAATCCAGAGAACTTATCCTCAATATACCACATGGTTCCCTAAACAACCCTTCACAGTTTTAGGATACCAAGTTCTCCTTTTCCTAGATCGGTTGCCACCCAAGTCTGCACTTCTATTTTATTTAGAGGACAGATGGATTCATACCTTTCCCAAAGGTATTTGCTCGTAAGCAAATGCAATGAATTCGAACTCGATTCTCCGATTCCCTCTATCTCAGCCGCAATCCATTGCTCTACCTTGCATCTATAGACGGGTCAGAACGATGAAAGATAAAAAATAACAAAAATTACAATATTGATAACAAGACTAATAATAATTATTGTCTATTAGAATGTCTTTTGACTAAATGGAAGTCTGGTGAGAAATTGGCCCCACTCTATTCTGAAAATTCCAGATTAAAATTCCGAGGCTGTCTATGCTTTTTTAATATTTTAATGACACATAATAAACATCCATCCTTATAATTATATGCGATTTATAATTCTTAATTGATATGCGTAATTCTTATTATGGGTGTTAAAAAATTGTCCTGGAATATTTTTAAAAAAATTCAAATAACTTGTAATGGAGTAGAATTAATAGAAAAGCCTTACCTGCACAATCTTTCAGACAAGGTCTAGTTGAAGATTCTGAAAAAGAGAAAGAAATATAAAAGTGAAATTCATGAATTAAATTAAATAAAATCAATTTTTACAAATTAGTTAATAAGTAATTCCTGGAAAATTTTGATACAATTCGTCTTAAATTGCATCTCCAAGGTTCTGATTTTGAATGTTGTCTTATGAACACATTAACTTCTATGTAATGGTCATGTAGTTGAAATCAAGGCATTTTAAGTAGATTTTCATCAACTTTCTTCTTCTTCTATGTGCCCTGTCCCTTCAGGACGTAGGCGATCATGGCTCTCCACGTCTCCCTATCCCTTGTGGCTCTTAGTATGTTTGCTCTTGTTGCTCCTGGCAACCCCCGTTCCGTCATCCACCTGATCAGACCCTGCAAATATGTTATCCGCTGCCTTCCTCTGTCTCTCTTTCCTTCTATCTGTCCCGTCAGTATCAGGTTCTCCAGGCTCTCCTTCCTCATTGCATGTCCCAGGAACTTCAGTTGTCTCTTCCTGATGCTCAGCATCAATTTCCTTTTTGTTGCCATTCTTTCTAACACCTCGTCGTTGCTTGTATGCTCAGTCCACGATATCCGTAGCATCCTTCTGTAGAACCACATTTCGGCCGCTTCCAGTTTTGTCCTCATTTTCGATGATATTGTCCAGCATTCACAGCCGTATTGAAGAACTGACATCACGTAGCAGTCTAGCACTCTTTTCTTCTTTTCTATTGAGATTTTCCTGTGTGTTAGTATTTTGCTCATCTTCTGGAACGCGTCCTTTGCCATGCCAATTCACCTTCGGATCTCCGTGTCGCACTTTCCATCTCCTGTTAGAACACTTCCTAGGTACTTAAATTCTTGGACTTGTTTGATTCTGTTATCCCCCAACTGTATCGTATCTAAAAAGTCCTGATCCTAAATATTTTATGGAACATTGACACCTCCCTAATGGTCATGTGGTACCAAACAACAATTTTTAATTAGATCCTTATCGACTTTAATCATATCAAGCATTCCTGTTCTTCTATCATTTTCTCTCCTTAACAGAGTTTTTTTGCCATAGTCTCTAATACTCTTGCGTGTTAGTGGCTTCATTTGCCTTTTTGGGGTGAAATGATTGAACAAATCTGAATATGAATATGTTTTTGTGGTACATTGACTCCTCTATAATGGTATGTGCCTACAAATTAAAAATCAGTTTACATTGTTCGACTCTTGTAAAACGAAAGCATTTTAAACGCTTGATTTATGCGCCAGCATGCAGACCTCCATGATCGACTGATGCAACATAATCTTCCCATCTCGAAGCGAATATTAGTAAACTATAATGATATAAAAACATCTGTTTCCTATTAACGTCGTTTCTTCTTCAATTATTCATCGTAAACTCCGTTTTTTTAGAGTATGAACCTTTGGAGTCATTGTCTTTCATCTTTTCAACCTTTATTTTGACATGGCAACCATTACCAAACAGCGAACAACACTGGCAAAATGCCTTGCCAGAAATGACCACGAGCAGGTGTTTTAATTGTTATACTGTAGCCTCTTTCGGAAGACACTTTTGCTCAATTTCCGTCAAAGCTGGAAATAAAGCAAGAATTGGCATGCAGTTAGCCATAAACAACGAATAAATACTCGTAGTTTATGTCAGATTTGTCGCATATACCGTATCCTTTCAGGACGTAAGTGATCATAGTCCTCCAAAGTTTCTTGTCCTATGTGACTCTTTGCTATCTCTCTTAATCCATATTCGGACACATCGACGTAGTGCAATGGTTAGCAAGCTTGTCTCGCTAGAACCTAGTACAACTGAGTAGGGTGTTTGAACCTCATTGGGTACCCCATACTTGTGGCCTTGTGTCACATAGGGCACATCAATGTTAGCAAGCTTGTCTCGCTCGAACATTACAACTGAGTAGTGAGTTCGATCCTCACTGGGTACTCTATACCTTCGGCCTTGTGCTACATCTAAGCGTGGCTTAGTAAATCAACTACTACAACTGAGTAGAGGGTTCTATTCTCACTGGGGACCCCATATTTTTTACTTTGCGCCACATCTTAGAAGTGCTTACAAAATCAATTTATGATTCATATTCTGCCAAAGCTTGTTAGGTAGGTTCATTCGAGTTAAATATGTATTTTGAGTGTGACATTTTCCAAGCTTCTCTTCCTCAATAAGTGCCTTAGAAAGTCCAACTCTTTCTTTCTGATTCTAAGTATGTGTCTTTTTTTGTTTACAATTCTTCGTTACACAAATATTCAGGCTATAGTATTCTCAGCATCTTCCGTTAGAAGCCTATTAAGAGTGATAGTTCAGTGTTCACAGTCACATAGGAAGACCTATGTTGCATACCGGTTCGCCAGAAGAATAAAATAGAATGAGAACTAATGGTGGTCGAACTCATTATATTGCTAATAGTCTTCGAGATGAGCGAATTAGTACTTTAGTTACGGTGCGCAGTCAAGATACTAACAAATGTTGGTGGATCTCCAGTAAAGCCAGAACTAGGAATGATCTACCAAATGTGCTTGTTAACTATTTATGCTGCTTCATTTACGTCTCTTTTGATTGTTAAGCAAAATCGACCATTGTCAGTCAGTCAGTTAAGTGCCATACATGATACACGCTTTGGGCGATCATGTCTCGGAAGAGACATGACTGACTGGGCAGAAGATTTTCTATCCTGCTCTTTAAGCTATAGCTGAAGAGAGAAGAGACGGATTGTATTAATAAGTAGTAATTAGTGGGGGATCAGTTTATTACTTAATAACAATAGAAAGCTGATCCCCCACTTTTTGTCCAGTATGACCATTATTTATGCTTCCTACAATTATATTCAGTCAGTCAGTTAAGTGCCATACGTGATACACGCTTGTGCGATCATGTCTCGGAAGAGACATGACTGACTGGGCAGAAGATTTTCTATCCTGCTCTTTAAGCTATAGATGAAGAGAGAAGAGACGGATTGTATTAATAAGTAGTAATTAGTGGGGGATCAGTTTATTAGTTAATAACAATAGAAAGCTGATCCCCCACTTTTTGCCCAGTATAACCTTTACTTATGCTTCCTACAATTATATTCAGTCAGTCAGTTAAGTGCCATACGTGATACACGCTTGTGCGATCATGTCTCGAAAGGAGAAGATCATGTCTGACTGGACAGAAGATTATCCTATAGTAGGTTGCCATTACTTTCTGCGGTGGACTAGTTGTCAGCCAAGGCTATAGAACCCAATCTGTCCTGTTATTTAACCCATAACTGAAAAGAAGAGACGGATTAATACCTTTCCCAAGGTTATTTGCGCGTAAATGAATGCAATGAATTCAACTGGAATTCGAACTCGGCTCTCCGATATCCACATACACTACCACGCACATCACTCACTACAACGCACATCACAAAAACAGTCAGTTACGTTCCATACGTGATACACGTTTGGGCGATCATGTCTCAAAGGCGACATGACTGACTAGGCAGAAGATTATCCCGCAGTGGGTTGCCATTACTGTCTGCAATAGACTGGTTGCTAGCCAAGGCTATAGAACCTAATCTGTGTTATTATTTGACCCATAACTGAAGGGAAGAGATAAATTAATACCTTTTCCAAGGGTATTTGCGCGTAAGTGAATGCAGGGAATTCAACCGGAATTTGAACTCGGCTGTCCGATTTCTCGTTCCGATCCGATATCCACCGCATCACAACGCACATCCGTAGGTCAGTATCTAGATGAATTGTCGCTTTGGGATAACAGGTCCCTGGAAGTTTGTGGGTGATAATGACTCGGAATTGTTAATCAGGGAGATGGTTTACTATTCCCGTTGGGTTTCTTTATATACACTGCGTTGCAAGTACCCCGGGGAAAACTATATATCTACCTCTTCTCTCCCCCTAGGTTGATATACCGCTAAACAAAATCGACCAACGTCTATCTATCTATCTATCTATCTATCTATCTCATTTTATTCACTATCTATCTATCTATCTATCTATCTATCTATCTATCTATCTATCTATCTATCTATCTATCTCATTTTATTCACTATCTATCTATCTATCTATCTATCTCATTTTATTCACTATCTATCTATCTATCTATCTATCTCATTTTATTCACTATCTATCTATCTATCTATCTATCTATCTATCTATCTATCTATCTCATTTTATTCACTATCTATCTATCTATCTATCTATCTATCTATCTCATTTTATTCACTATCTATCTATCTATCTATCTATCTATCTCATTTTATTCACTATCTATCTATCTATCTCATTTTATTCACTATCTATCTATCTATCTATCTATCTCATTTTATTCACTATCTATCTATCTATCTATCTATCTATCTCATTTTATTCACTATCTATCTATCTATCTATCTATCTATCTCATTTTATTCACTATCTATCTATCTATCTATCTATCTATCTATCTCATTTTATTCACTATCTATCTATCTATCTATCTATCTATCTATCTATCTATCTCATTTTATTCACTATCTATCTATCTATCTATCTATCTATCTATCATTTTATTCACTATCTATCTATCTATCTATCTATCTATCTCATTTTATTCACTATCTATCTATCTATCTATCTATCTCATTTTATTCACTATCTATCTATCTATCTATCTATCTCATTTTATTCACTATCTATCTATCTATCTATCTATCTCATTTTATTCACTATCTATCTATCTATCTATCTATCTATCTATCTATCTATCTCATTTTATTCACTATCTATCTATCTATCTATCTATCTATCTATCTATCTAGCTCATTTTATTCACTATCTATCTATCTATCTATCTATCTATCTATCTATCTCATTTTATTCACTATCTATCTATCTATCTCATTTTATTCACTATCTATCTATCTATCTCATTTTATTCACTATCTATCTATCTATCTCATTTTATTCACTATCTATCTATCTATCTATCTATCTATCTCATTTTATTCACTATCTATCTATCTATCTATCTATCTCATTTTATTCACTATCTATCTATCTATCTATCTATCTATCTCATTTTATTCACTATCTATCTATCTATCTATCTATCTATCTATCTATCTATCTCATTTTATTCACTATCTATCTATCTATCTATCTATCTCATTTTATTCACTATCTATCTATCTATCTATCTATCTATCTCATTTTATTCACTATCTGTCTATCTATCTATCTATCTATCTATCTATCTATCTCATTTTATTCACTATCTATCTATCTATCTATCTATCTCATTTTATTCACTATCTATCTATCTATCTATCTCATTTTATTCACTATCTATCTATCTATCTATCTCATTTTATTCACTATCTATCTATCTATCTATCTCATTTTATTCACTATCTATCTATCTATCTATCTATCTCATTTTATTCACTATCTATCTATCTATCTATCTATCTATCTCATTTTATTCACTATCTATCTATCTATCTATCTATCTATCTCATTTTATTCACTATCTATCTATCTATCTATCTATCTCATTTATTCACTATCTATCTATCTATCTATCTCATTTATTCACTATCTATCTATCTATCTATCTCATTTTATTCACTATCTATCTATCTATCTATCTAATTTTATTCACTATCTATCTATCTATCTATCTAATTTTATTCACTATCTATCTATCTATCTATCTATCTATCTATCTAATTTTATTCACTATCTATCTATCTATCTATCTATCTAATTTTATTCACTATCTATCTATCTATCTATCTAATTTTATTCACTATCTATCTAATTTTATTCACTTATCTATCTATCTATCTATCTATCTATCTAATTTTATTCACTATCTATCTATCTATCTAATTTTATTCACTATCTATCTATCTATCTATCTATCTATCTATCTATCTATCTATCTCATTTATTCACTATCTATCTATCTATCTATCTATCTATCTATCTATCTCATTTATTCACTATCTATCTATCTATCTCATTTTATTCACTATCTATCTATCTATCTATCTATCTATCTATCTATCTCATTTTATTCACTATCTATCTATCTATCTATCTATCTATCTCATTTTATTCACTATCTATCTATCTATCTATCTATCTATCTATCTATCTATCTCATTTTATTCACTATCTATCTATTTATCTATCTATCTATCTATCTCATTTTATTCACTATCTATCTATCTATCTATCTATCTATCTATCTATCTATCTATCTCATTTTATTCACTATCTATCTATCTATCTATCTCATTTTATTCACTATCTATCTATCTATCTATCTATCTATCTATCTATCTATCTATCTATCTCATTTTATTCACTATCTATCTATCTATCTATCTATCTATCTATCTCATTTTATTCACTATCTATCTATCTATCTATCTATCTATCTATCTATCTATCTATCTCATTTTATTCACTATCTATCTATCTATCTATCTATCTCATTTTATTCACTATCTATCTATCTATCTATCTATCTATCTATCTATCTCATTTTATTCACTATCTATCTATCTATCTCATTTTATTCACTATCTATCTATCTATCTATCTCATTTATTCACTATCTATCTATCTATCTATCTATCTATCTATCTCATTTTATTCACTATCTATCTATCTATCTATCTATCTATCTATCTATCTCATTTTATTCACTATCTATCTATCTATCTATCTATCTCATTTATTCACTATCTATCTATCTATCTATCTATCTATCTATCTATCTATCTATCTATCTATCTATCTATCTTCAGCTCTGCGCTCTATACAATGTAAATTATGATATCTGTCAATGTTTTTGCAATAAAATTTATATGAACCAATATATTTTGTTTTAAACGTTTAAGGTATAATACATTTATATAGGACTAGCAGTATAGCCCGGCGTTGCTCGGGTGTAATGAAAGCTTTAAAACTAAACATGGTTCTGGAGCTCAGACTCAGCCTAAAGAATATTTGTGTGAAGTTTGGTGAGAATCGGATAAAAATTGTGGATTTGTAAAAAGGACATAGAGACAGATAAACAGACACACACACAAACAACTTGCCTTTTATATATATATATATTATCGGTTTTCTGCACTATTGTAAGAACTGCAACCTTGTAACTTCTGAATATCGTTTCTTATGTCTTTGTCTATGAGTGTATCAAATTTGATTAAAATCGGACCACTTCTATAACCCGATTTTTCGATTATCGATTTTCGATATTTATTGGGGGTACCTCGACACAAAGCTTAGCTAAGAACACTCACAGACGCTTATAGTACAACTGTGTAAATTTTAAAGAAAATCGGTTCAGCCGTTTCGGAGTCTATAGGTAACGGACACACACACATAGACACACAGACAGACAAAGTTCCATTTATAAATAAGTTTAGATTAGATGTGCGTTGTGGTGCAGGATGTGCATTGTGGTGCAGTGGATATTGACTCGGAACGAGAAATCGGGGAGCAGAGTTCGAATTTCAGTTGAATTCAGGGCATTCACTTGCACACAAATACCCTTGGGAAAAGTATTAATTTGTCTCTTCCCTCCAGTTATGGGTTAAAATAACAGGACAGATTGGGTTCTATAGCATTGACTGGCAACCAGTCTACCGCAAAAATGCAATGACAACTTAATGTGAGATAAGCTTCTGCCCAGTCAGTCATGTCTCTTTCGAGACATGATCGCCCAAAGCGTGCATCACGTATGGCACTTAACTGACCGACATTTATATAAGTTGTTGCATTTGAAATTGATCTTTATATAAAGCCAAAACTGATAATAGATGAATTTCTTTTTATGCCATTCGTCCGTGAAATGAATACTGTTGCCATATTTGGTTTTGTATTTTTGTTATTCATCACAAATTTCTCGACAAAATACAAAGAAGGTTCAGCACTAAAATCGACCCTAACTTGGCATTTCGACTTTCTCAACGATACGACGTGGTTTCCCTCTGTCATTTCTACAAATATTTTTATGACAACTGTTCTGACAAGCTTTTTTCCATCGACCATGTGAATTTAAGCGAGATACTTGATTAGCGTCTAAGCCCTACCATTTTAAAACGATTAAAATGGTTAAATGTAACCGCAACTTCAACTTCTCGCACGTTCTGCCTGTGGAACTCGTTTCTGTTTACTTGCTTCCCTTAAAGCTACAATCTCCAAAAATTTGAATGCAATCGCTATCTTCTATCCTAAAATACTTTTTGTACCCAGTCTTTTCCCTTCCTTGATAGCTACAATCTCCAAAGATGTAAATGCAACCTCACTTGCTATCCTCTTCAATATCATTCATCTTTTATTTTTCCTAAAATACACACTGTACCCAGTCTTTCCTCTTCCCTGATAGCTACAATCTCCAAAAAATTAAATGCAACTTCAGTTGCTATCTTCTATCGTCTTGAATCTCATTCATCTTTTATTATTCATTCAATACCCTCTGTACCCAGTCTTTTCTCTTCCCTGATAGCTACAATCTCCAAATTTTATTGATCTTTAATACTACTTACAGTAATTTTAATTTACACTCTCTGAATGTGTTATACGAGTGGGTCCTTTCCGTCAAAAATGGCAGCAAAATATTTATATCGATATGCCATCTAAAATGACGGCAACATATATATTGATGTACTTAATATTGAGTGTCTTACATTAAGACATAAGAGGAAAAGTAATTCAAACCCTTGAGCGAGATAGAAGGGATATATATATATATATATATATATATATATATATATATATATATATAAATTAAAAAAGGATTAATTCAATGATGTTGAATGGCCATTTCGATATGAAGATCCCCACGGGGGATAACACATCACCTCAGCAACAGAAAAATCCTTTCAGAAATTCAACATCATTGAATTAATCCTTTTTTAATTTATATTTGCTCTGTAATATTTTATTACATGGAGCTCTCTTCCTGTATCATTTTTTAATATTAAAATAAAATTTTTAATATTAATTAGGATCGGGTTTTTGGAATTTACCTTCCTGCTTTTTTCCCTTGGATTGAAGTATCTGATTTAATATATATATATATATATATATATATATATATATATATATATATATATATATATGCATGACTCTTCAGAAATAAATCGAGTTTTTTCGGTGACTGGCGTGTGTATACACTGCTTATATACAACACGTCAAAATTTCCCGCCCCTGATTCCACGCGCCTACGGCTTAGCGGGTAGTGACTCCGACTGACACCAAATCGGTCGAGTTTCGATTTCAGCCAGAAGTAAGTGGATGTGTCTAGCCACACCGATGAGCGAAACAGTCTTGTATGTGGATAACTAATATATATACCTATATATTACAAGGAAGTGAAAGATCACGTCGATTATAATATGTATTTTAAAAATAAATGATTTTCTTATATATTATATTTTAAAAATAAATCATTTTCACCATTTATTTTAGCATGTAACCTGAGGAAGAACAGTATTGTTCTGAAACATGAAAATTTTGTGTAGTGATATTATGCTTTTATGAACCATTGTAATAACAAAATTACAATATATATATATATATATATATATATATATATATATATATATATATATATATATATGTTACGGAAATTAACGAATTTTAACGAAACTTGGTTATAAGCAACCGACAATTTGTAATGAATTATTTTGAACATTAAAAAAATAATGTTCAAAATAATTCATTACATATATATATATATATATATATATATATATAACTTTAATCCAAAAGGAAAAGAAGGTAGGTAAATCACAAAGACCCGATCCTAATTAATATTAATTACATTAATATTAAAACTGATCAAGGTGGAGGGATCAATGTAATTTATATTTAAATTAAAGAGCCAGTTATAAAATAAAATAAATTCCTATGTTTAAATCAGTTGTATGGCCATTTCTACGAGAAATTCTGAAGAGAAATTTCGCTTATCATCAGAAAATCTTTTTTATTACAAAAGCCAATTTCCAAAATAAACCAAGATATTTTACTGGCGGAAGTTAAAAAAATATTCATCAAGGAAAAATCAAAGGGGTGGGATTAATAAGAAAGCAAACCGAAATCTATATCTATTTCTATTTTTAGATTTTTGGAAACCCTTAGTTTTAAAGTGAGTCAAGAGTTGAAAGTGGAAATTTAGCCTTGTCTGGCCCTAAAAAAATGGAAAAGGGAAGAATAAAGGAAAGAAAGAAGTAAAGGTGGAAGTAAAAAAGTGGGAAGGGGTGGTTGACAGGAAAGTAAGCTAAGAAAAGAAAATAAAAGGAAAGAAAGGAAAGAAAAAGGAAAAAATCATCTCCATAGAAACGTTAACAGGCGTGTTGACAAATAAAACAGCGGTTTTTGGTTTAAATAAATGGGATGAAGTTATTAGAAAAATATTTTTTGGGGAAAACCTTGATATATAATTTAAATTTAAATATAAAACTAGATTTAAATTAAAAAAATAAAATTTTTAGAAAGTTAATAAAGATTAATGAAACAATAGAATAAAAAAATAAAATATAAAATAAAATAAATATAAAAATAAAGATGAAAAATTTTTGTTTAAGGAATATATTAAATCAACAAGTGTACACATACACACACACACACACACACACACACACACACACACACTCACACATACACATATACATATAAATATATCAATATATATATATATATATATACATATTTTAATTCAGATGCTTCAATCCAAGGGAAAAAAGCAGGAAGGTAAATTCCAAAAACCCGATCCTAATTAATATTAAAAATTTATTTTAATATTAAAAAATGATACAGGAAGAGAGCTCCATGTAATAAAATATTACAGAGCAAATATATATTAAAAAAGGATTAATTCAAAGATGTTGAATGGCCATTTCGATATGAAGATCCCCACGGGGGACGACACATCACCTCAGCAACAGAAAAATCCTTTCAGAAACTGGAGAAAAATTAGTCTACTTTTCCTTTTTAAATAGATTGCAAAGAAATTAAAAAATAAATAATAAAATAAAATAAAAATAAAAATAAAGGGAAAGAAAAAGAAAACGAAAACGAAAAAGAAAAAGAAAAAGAAAAAAATAGAATAAAATCAAATAAATAAGAAAAGAAAAAATTGACATCGTCTGGGTTCGCAAAAAAAAAAGGGAGATTAGATTATACCGTGCAAAAGTCAATTCATCTACAAATCAGATCTTCTACAGTGAACTAAAAAACATAAAACAGACACTCATCAATAATAATTTTCCCAACTACATAGTTGATGAACAAATACATTACTTTCTTAAAAAGCTTAACATGGAAAAAACAACACATGATACTAACCCAACCAATCCTAAACATATCACTCTCTTATACCGTAGCCAGATGCACTCCAACTACCAACTAGATGAAAACATCCTAAAAAAAACTCATAAATACTAATATTTCTCCGACAGACTCTAACAAAAGAATTAAGTTCATTATATATTACACTAAATCCACTACATCTAATTCATTTGTCCGCAACGACTCTTCCCCCACCGTTAGTGATTTGCAAAAGACCAATGTAGTATATAAATTCATATGTCCATTTAGAGAATGTATCTCTAACAACCTCAATAATATCTACATCGGCCACACCACAAATTCGCTCTCACGGCGTCTGACGTTGCACTTAAATAAAAATTCAAATATATTCCGTCATTTAGAACAACACGGTTATCAACGCACACTTCTGAGAAAAACGCTTGTTGATAACACGTACATACTCAAACAAGAAAATAATAAGCAGAAACTAAAAATCCTCGAAGCACTCTACATTAAACAGTTTAAACCTGGTTTGAATACAATCAATTTCGATATTTCCAACAACGTACTCAAATGTCTGTAATCAGACCAGGGACCACAACACCACTATTTTGTCACTGTCTTCGGCCATCCGCCACGGTAGGGATGGACTTATATTTTCAATTCAATTATCTTTATTGTTAATAGCTTAAATGTTCTATGTTTACTGTGTGTTATTATTTACTCTTTGATAATGGCTTATGTGAGCCGAAAGCTTAGACCTGATAAAAAATTCAACAAATACTGTGATTTTTTGTTGTCTTTTAACGACATCACCATCAAGTATATCAGACGGTATGAACGGATCCTACACAAAATTAATAGACAAAACTTGTCTATATTATTCAATGAAACCTGCATTAATATATATATATATATATATATATATATATATATATATATATAGTCATCCGCTGATATCTGTTTCGCTGTATCACAGCTTATCAGTACGGTTAGACATCCGATTGCTTTTAGCCAGGATTGAAACCCAACCGAATTGACATAAGTCGGAGATTCTGCCTCTGAGCTCTCTCTCTCTCTCTCTCTCTCTCTCTCTATATATATATATATATATATATATATATATATATATATATATATATAATTTTCTACTCCACGACATAATTCTTGCCAAAAACGAAAAAATGAAATAATAACGCACAGTTAAATAATAAAACCATGGTAAATGCTTTCATAGCTGGTAGTAAAGTTTAATATGTGGTAGTAAAATAACTGATCCGACGCCGTCTCGCCATTGTATTTCTCTTCATGGCCGTATATATATGAATAGAATAATTAAAGAACAAGTAGGAAAAAGTGTCGTTAATCTAACATGTTTCACTTTTAATAGGCTTATTCAGAGATTCATTAAAGACGAATGATTTAAAAAAACATAAGAGACAGTATGTTGATTGAGGTACAGTTTCATTAGTCAGATACGTATCACCTGTGATAAAGCAATGGATGAATATTAAAAGTCGAAGAAAAAATTTGTGTTTGTTTAAGTATATGTGCCAATGATAAAAGCATTAGATGTTTATTATAAATCTAAGTATATGTAAGCGAAAATAATGTGTGTTAAGATAGCTAGCTAGCTAGATAGATAGATACATAAAGGTCTTTATTATAATAAAGAGGATTTCTTTTTTCATATGCATTTAATGATTTTTCCCACGTTTTCTGTTGGTTTAATCGTTCAACAGCCTGGAAACCATTCCATTAATTTGATATTTTCGAAACCCTTTTTGTCTGCAGCATGTAAATGATCATTGTCCAACATCTATAAATCTTCTTGTTTGTTATCCGCACTTCTTGTTCAAGCACTTAATTCTTTGCATTTGAGCCATCATCAACTTTAACGAGACATAATTTTATTGCCGACAACTCTTCTTTTTCTTCGGTCTCTTTTTTCAACGCGAGCGATCAGGGCTCACCTTGCTTTACCTCGCGATACTTGTCCTACCATTCATTTTACACAAACGCGTCAGGTATGTTATTTATCTCAGCCTTCTTACCTTCAATATTTAGAAAAAAAAAATTATATTAATCATAGCTTTTGTTTTACCTATAATAATTTGATACCCACCGGCTTGTTTTTGAATAATGACCATTAACGGCTTAAAAAGTAAGAGAAGTTGTTTGATAGATTGTTTCGTTTTTTAGGTGTTATCAACCATTTGCAGATTATTTAGATTTAAATATTTTAAATATTTAAATTTAAATATTTTAAACGATATTTAAACGTATTCAAATATATTTTTAGATTATAATATGTTTTTGGATAAAAGTGAGTGTTAAATGTTCCAGGCACTCTTTCCTCATTATGTGTCCTAAACATTTCAATTGTCTCTTTCTCATTCTAAATATAAAGTATTTTTTTCTGTTTTCATTTTATTTTAAACGTCCTCGTTGCTCACATCTTTCATTAGGAAATGAATCCAGCAAGTACTGTCTAAATATTCATCACAAAACCATACATCTTCACCTTTTACGGCCGTATCACGCTGAAACATCGGCTCCCGTACGATAAGCAAAGTGAAAAAACGATGAGACTAGGAATGCTGTAAATCTGGATGTTCGGGTGGTTCAACAGATAATGACTCGAAGTTGTTAATCGAAGAACCGAGTTCCAATTCCTGTTGGGTTTATTATATTCACTTACGCGTAAATTATCTTGGGAAAGTTATGAAACCACCTCTTTTCTCCCCAACTATGGGTTAATTAGTAAGACTTCTATTCACGAGCCTCATAACCCATTAGGGTCATAGGTGAACGACATGTACAGCTGCTGCAGTAGAAGTGGTGTTTCTTGGGCAAGATAGACTGAAAAAACACAACAATAACCAGAATGGTTTGAATTCCTTCTCTCAGACCGGTTGCCATTTTAGGCTATAGAGCATAGTCTGTCCTACTATTTACGGATAAGTGGGGGTGGGGAAGAAGAGATGGATTCATACATTACTAAAACTAAGAATTTAATGAACCCGACCGGAATTCGAGTTAGGCTCTACGATTCCTCAATCCTTATCGTAATCCATTACTCCCATATTTGACTTGTATTACTAAAGTATTATTATCTAAAAATTATTACAATCTAAAAATATCTTCTAGCTTTAAATAACCTGCAAAGGCTTCATAAGCCGTAATAAACGAATTAATCAATCAAACCACTTTTCTTACCTTTTAAGTTGTTAATGGTCACTTTTTCTTGTCAGACAATATTTCTTGACCGAATCCATTTAACACGTTGATAAATACAATATTCGTCTCTGCATTGAATACAACTACCACATCTGTTCTGGTGCACATGCTGTGTATCTCGAGTTTTTCAACACAATCCAAAGAAAGTTCTGACCTAGCATCTTAAGTTTAATCACTTTCCCGCCTCCGTGAAGCGGTTTTTCTCCTTGGTTAGTTCTGGGTATGACGATAAACTGTATCCAGTAGCAAGCTGTCTGCTTAGGATAGTGAAGTTTTAAGAGCGTGGAACCACCTTTTAATCATTGTTGTTCCCACAGCCCTCTGACCCGAGGTTGTAGCACCTGTTAGGGTCCCAGCTATAGAGAACCCCGCTACACAAAAACAAAACACTATCAAAGTATAAAAATACATTTTTATAGTAAAAAATATCGGCAATAAGTCATCCATTGCTTTATTACACGTGACACATACCTGATCAATGAAACTATACCTCAATCAACATACTGTCTCTTGGATTTTTAAATCTTTCGTCTTTAATAAATTTCTGAAGAAGCCTGCTAAAAGTGAAACATGTGAGATTAAAGACACTTTTTCCTACTTGTTCTTTATTTCTTCAATTCACCTTGTCGAATTCCGATCCATATATTCAACTTATACACTTTTATATAAAAAATCACCAACAATACATATTTGAAGTGAAATTACCAGCAATACATATTTATAGTAAAGATACAAACAATACATTTTATCTGGAATTGAAGGCACACAATTGCATTCAAAATATTTCGACATTAAATAACCAACAGATGCAATCAATCAAGCAAACCAAAATATAACTTAAAAATACTACAACATAGAACAAACATATAATCACCTCTATTTCCACACAAAAGCTGAGTATCAACTACCATGTATTCAATTGCGAAAGCAGAATAACATACTATTTTATTACTTCAAAGATTCCAAGAAAATTAAATTCCGGCATCAAATGACCTATAAGGAGTTGACAAGCCGTTAAACAAATAAATCCTTCTTGGTAACTCAACCGCGTGAAATGAAGCGGATTACTAAATTTACAATTAGGTCTCATCTTATTACTGTTTACTTTGCATTTAATAATTTCTAATAATGATTTTTAACTAATATATATATATATATATATATATATATTTTTAAATCGTATCATCCCGAGCAAGGCAGTAATGCCACTGATGTGCAGGGGGCTACGTAATAGTGAAAAGATTAGAAAAGAGAAAGCCGGAAACCACATCCTAAACAGGGAACAAGGGATGAGCCTCTTAACCTGTTCAATAGACGTGGGTGGAGTGTGAACCGGGCGATAGATAGATCTATCTACTCCAATATATATATACGTCACGAAAATTAACGAATTTTAACGAAACTTGGTTATAAGCAACCGACAATTTGTAATGAATTATTTTTTAACATCATTTTTACCGATACTCGTATTTAAGCAGATATTCTGTTTTTTCATTAAACAGTATTTTTTTATATTTATATTTACCGGCCTGATTATTTACGCTAAATTTTGATTACGAAAATGTGTTCTATCCAGCAGGATTCGAACCTGCGACCCCTATTACAGAGGGGAAGCATACCATTTGATTTGGTACCGTCTTGACCACTCGACCATGAATAGCCTCTTCATCAGACGAGATTTTTATCATGCTTATATAATAAAATTTTTTATTCTACCGTAAACAAACATATCTGCTCTGAAATGTATCGGGTTTCGAGCCTGGGTTAGGGAACAATCGGAGTCTAACCGTACTGATGAGCTGTGATATAGCGAAACAGATCTGTCTGCGGATGACAATATTTACGCTCTTACACCCTGAGAGGAGGGGTAGACTTTGAAAAACAGTAGCCACTCTAGCGTGAACGCATCGCTCATTCATTAAAAATGAATTGGAGTACGCTGGCTGCGTAATATGATATGCGCGTAATATGATACGCGTAATATGATATGCGCTAAAAAAGATTCCACCGAATTCCACCGAACGCTTCGTGTCTCAGAGGTAGAGTCGCCGACTGACGCCAATTCGGTCGGGTTTCGAGCCTCGGTTAGGGAGCAATCGGAGTCTAACCGTACTGATGAGCTGTGATACAGCGAAACAGATCTGTCTGCGGATGACAATATATATATATATATATATATATATATATATATATATATATATATTATTACAGAAAAGTGAAAGAACACGTAGATTAAAAAACCACTGTTCAAGCATTTACTTTTATGTAAGATTTTTTATCACCTAAAGAGAAACAGCTTTGTTTTGAAACATTAAAATTTTTGTGTAGTGATTTATAAATCATTGTAATAACAAAATTACACACACACACACACACACACACATATATATATATATAATTTTCATATAATTTTTGAATAATTTTTAATAATTTAAGCGTACTACTAAATTAACAATTAGGTCTCATCCTTTTACTGTTGATATAATCTCTATTCTAATAATTTTTTCTCATCTGTGGAATTCTCTTCCAGTTCTTGCTTCCCTGCCTCATAAGATCATCAAAAATGTGAATACAAACGCAATCGGCATATTTTGCACATTCGATAATTTTCCATTTTAACAAATGTATTGATCTAGATAGGTTTTGGTACAAGCCATATTGTAGATTTCTTGGTTAATTTTGAGACGCTGAGTCAAAGACGCTGAATCAAATTTAATCAGCTCCTTATGGGTCATGGTAGATGATACTTAGATTTCGTGTGGACATAATAAATAGAGGTGGTGATGTGTATGTTTTATAAGTTATATTTTGGTTTGCTTGGTTGATTTTATTTAGTGGCATATCAACATCTATTGATTATTTAATGTCGAAACTGAAATATTTTGAACGCAATTGTGTATCTTCAACTCCAGATAAAATGTATTGTTTGTAACTTTACGATAAATATGTATTGCTGGTAATTTCATTTCAAATATGTATTGTTGGTGATTTTTTTTATATAAAAACGTATTAGAAGAAAGCCAGTGAACGCTATAGGCCGAAAACCAATCTATAGTTTTAATCATCGATAGCATAATGACAATGCGGAAAACCTGGCGAAATTTGCTCCAAATGAAACGTAGTTTCAAAAGAACAGTTTTTCCCTTGACACCGCTAATATTTTAACTACCTTCACTCCTCGGCAATCTTTGTTGTTTTAAAAAGGAACGATTAGAATTTTAATAAAACGTAAACATTATTAGAATGACTTTATGCTTTTTTGTTGTTGTGAGAACTTGAAACAAAATATTAAACAATATCGGATTGATAGCAGCATCTACTTCTACGAAGGTTGGGTCTTTGTATCGGTTCAGAAAGTTTATACCGTCAGAATCACTACAGTATTTACATTTTTCGGACTACTGTCCTCATCTTTGTTGCCATTTGTACGACATTTCGGCCGTTGTACGCTCCGGCCGTCTTCAGGTGCTAGGAATTTCAAACCGAACCCTTTATTACAATCACTGGGGTATATGATTTTTATCACTTGCGTAGTGGTGCCTCTTTTGGTAGTCATGAGTTATCTCCCTCTAACACCGTAATTTACTTCTGCACCACTGCTGTAGCCTGGTATTGAACTTATAACTTTTTGGGTCAAGTCACAGGAACTAACCAACGTCTATACCCACTGGGCCATGTGTTCGGAGCGTACATACTGTAAATATGTAATTTACTGTAAATAATATAATTTACAGTATGTTCGGAGCGTACATACTGCAAATACTACCTCATCTTAGAAATATAGTCAGAATCCCTCTTGCACATTTACAAATATACCATTCGTCTGTGCATTGAATCAGTTAAGTGCCATACGTGATACCCGCTTGGGTGATCATGTCTCGAAAGAGACATGACTGACTAGTCAGAAAATTTGCCTGCAGTAGTTTCCCATTACTTTCTGCAGCAGAGTGGTTACCAGCCAAGGCTATAGAACCTAATCTGTCCTGTTATTTAACTCATACCTGGAGGTATAAACGACCAATTCATATCTTTCCCAAAGGCATTTGCGCGTAAGTGAATACAACGAATTCAACTGGAATTCGAACTCGGCTCCCCGATTTCTCGTTCCGAGCCGATATCCACTGCACCGCAACACACATTCGCATTGAATACTTTAACCATATTTTCGAGGTTGTTGACAAAATCCAAATGAGAATCTGCAATGTAAATGGTCCTGACATGGCATTTCAATTTCAGACACTTCTCACCGACGTGATGTGGCTTCTCTTTTCATTTCTGTAGCTGTTTTCATGAGTGTTTTCCCCTGGTGCTCCGTCCATTTGAATTCGAGCAAGCTACAAGATTACTTCTATAAGATTTGAATCAATTGACTATTATCTGATGTCTTGCTAATTATTCCAATAGATAATATGATAAATAAATAGTGTAAATAAACATTCTTACAAATAAATAGTGTTTATTATTTTGGTGTCAATTCTCAAAAACAACTAATATGTATAAATTCACTTTCATCACGTTTTTAGATTATATTCAAAATTTAATGTTCGTTTTTTAAAACATTGCCGAGAAGTAAAGGTAGTGTAAATAATAGGGGTGTCAAGGGAAAAACCGTCTTGTTAGAGGAACGTTTCTTCATTTTACCGAGATGCTTTATGTGAGAGGATTCTCCATTTTTCTTTGAATGTCGTGGTAGAAACGGCAAAATATGTAAATGTCTTGGTAGAAAGAGCAAAATATATAAATGCCTTGGTAGAAAGGGCAAAATATGTAAATGTTTGGGTGGAAAAAGCAAAATATATAAATGTTTTGGTGGAAAGAGCAAAATATATAAATGTCTTGGTAGAAAGAGCAAAATATGTAAATGTTTTGGTAGAAAGAGCAAAATATATAAATGACTTGGTAGAAAGAGCAAAATAAGCAAATGTCTT
The DNA here is from genome assembly GCA_037127315.1 of Ascarosepion bandense. NCBI lineage: Eukaryota > Metazoa > Mollusca > Cephalopoda > Sepiida > Sepiidae > Ascarosepion > Ascarosepion bandense. The sequence continues at coordinate 803,813 of JBBBDQ010000687.1, read as the reverse complement.
GTTGGAAAGCGCAAAATACATAACTATCTTGGTAGAAAGAGCAAAATATATAAATGTCTTGGTAGAAAGAGCAAAATATGTAAATGTCTTGTTGGAAAGCGCAAAATATATATCTTGGTAGAAAGAGCAAAATATATAAATGTCTTGGTAGAAAAGGCAAATTATGTAAATGCCGTGTTAGAAGATTAATGTCAGTAATCCATGAAATAGTAAAATAAATGCTTTTTCACAATCATAATTTCGCCAACTTTTTTATCATAAAAATGCTCGTTGGACGGTCAGAAAAGAAATAATATGTAACTTATCTTCTATTAAGAATAAAAATGTCAGAAACAAAATTTAGGATTTGGGTTTTTCATTTGTGAATCCTCAACCTTTTCCACACCTTATATAAGTTTATTTTCTTTACGAATGTCCACCCAATACAAAGTTATAAAGTCACTCCAGGGAGAGGGTTAATGAGTGAGGTGTATGATATACCCGTAAAACAGAGAAGGAAGTGATGACTTTGAGCATATGTAAGTTATATAACGATTGACTCGAGAAGCGTTTAAAATTGTTGTGTTCTGGTAAGTATCAACGCGGGATTCTGTGCGACTAATTAGCGTTTTTTAGGGAAAATTGTCTGAACGAAACTTCGTTCTTATTAATAGAATATGGAGAGAATGGGAGTGACGTTTGTTCATCATATAGTTTCACCTTCAAGGATGCTTTTCAGAGTTACTTTTAATCTTTTAAAACGATTGCTGAAATGATCGATTCGTTTATCTGTCATTGTAAAATGCAATTGATAAACCATTTGATTTTTTCTGTCACTTTTTATCGAATGTTTGCTCGTGTTTAATGGCGTAGACTAATAAAAGCAAAAATCTTTTGTCGCTGGGAAACGGATACACAGACAAGTAATTGAAGGCGGGTCTTGGCAATGTTATATTTGCCTCGCAAAATTTTGTCATCGTCTCTTTTGTTTTTTAAAGTGTCGTATAGATAATTTTTTTTCAGTTATATTTGGAAGGGATTCAGTAGAAATATTGCTCTTTCCTGTTGTAATATAAATGTCGTGAGACTATTTTGTCTTCAGCCTTAATATACCTGATTGTTTGATATCAAAGGAGATAGAAATTAAGGAAGAAACTATACCTACTTTCACCTCAACTTCGGCAATGTGACAAAGAACCAATAAAAAAATTAGAGATATCGAGAGGTACTACTGGGGCGTCTTAATAATACTTCTATTGTACTGAAATGATTCCGTTGTCCCTAAATAAAGCCTGTATTGATAATGTCAGATAACGGCTTCAAGATTAAAGATGTTTAGAATTGATAAATTTAAACGCATTCATAAGACAAACAGGTTGGCCTTCGCTCACACTGGATAGCTGACATGGAGATGGTTTACACATTTACTTATGTTGTCAACGCCTTTAATTAAGTTAATTCTTGACCTCTCTAGGAAAAAGTTGATTGCTAAAATGCATGGTACATGTGTTTTCGCAGTTCAGTAAAAGGCTTTTTTGTAGTTGTCTGGACTGACCCTTGGTTACCCTTAGCGAATTCCGCAGTCAGTAGTGTTTCCTTTTCCGGTAATTATAGAAATCTTTTTAATGGTTCTATTTCTCCCTTTGGTCATAAATTGTTTTTCAACGCTGTATAGTTAATGCAGGATATGCGTTGTGGTGCAGTGGATATCGACTTGGAACGAGAAATCGGGGAGCCAAGTTCGAACACCAGTTGAATTCCTTGCATTCACTTACGCGCAAATATCCTTGCGAAAGGTATTAATCCGTCTCTTTTTCTCCAGTTATGGGTTAAATAATAGGACAGATTGGGTTCTATAGCCTTGGTTGACAACTAGTCTACCGCAGAAAGCAATGGCAACCTACTGCTGGATAATCTTCTGCCCAGTCAATCATGTCCCTTTCGAGATATGATCGCCCAAAGCGTGTTTCACATATGGAATTTAGCTTACTGAATGAAGATAATAGTTGGAAACATAAGTAAAGCTTCTACTGGGCAAAAAGTGGGGGATCAACCTCCTATTGTTATGAAGCAATAAACTGATCCCCCACTAATTACTACTTATTAATACAATCCGTCTCTTCTCCCTTCAGCTATAGTTTAAAGAGCAGGATAGAAAATCTTCTGCCCAGTCAATCATGTCTCTTTCAAGACATGATCGCCCAAAGCGTGTATCACGTATGGCACTTAACTGACTGATAGTTAATAAATAATTTTCTATCTTTCTTTATTTTATTTTATTTTGAGTCAGCGATGTAGATATACTGGTTTTATAAACAATGCTTATCCTGTTGTGATATAAATGCTGTGGTGCCATTTTGCCATCATTTACCTAATTGGTTGACATCAAAGAAGATAGACTTGAGGATTAAGGTAGAAACATCGTTTATCTGATTAGTCGATATCAAAGAAGATAGGCTTGGTGATTAAGGTAGAAACATCATTTACCTGATTAATCGATATCAAAGATAGGCTTGGGGATTACCTTATGAGTCGATATCAAAGAAGACAGGCTTCAGAAAGAAAATTCTAGTATAGAAAACTATTTTCCCTCTATCCTTTTCTTGAACTTTTCCTGACCAACCTTCCTCATCCATGTTTTTACTCACCTTTATTCACGGTATACTAGAATTTTCTTCATTTTACGTTCGGCTGGAAATTAACGTAGAAACTATACCTAATTTAACTTCAATTTCGGCAATGTGACAAATAACCAATGAAAACTCGTGGTATCGCGAATATCAATTGGGCGTCCTAGTAATAATAGTAGTAAATGTCCAGAAAAATCCCGTTGTCCCAAAATAAAACCTGCATAGATAATGTTAGATAACGGTTTCAAGATTAAGGTAGAAACTACTTACTTGTACCTTGAACGTCCGTAATGTGACAGAGAATCATTAAAAATAGTGTTATGGAGAGGTATTACTGGGGCGTCTTAATAATAATGCATGTCTTTAATAGGCGTGTTGGAATAGCTATTCCTTAAATTTAAAATCAGAATTAACATATGAAATAAATGAATATCTGCTCTGTAAATTAAATTTACATCTAACTCTCTGTTGGATCAGTTTTAATATTTGACCTAATTTTATTACGATCCACTGGGATTAATTAACAATCTTCTCTTGGATTTTTTACTGCTATATATATATATATATATATATATATATATATATTTGTCATCCATATAAAAGCCTATTTCGCTGTATTACAGCTCATCAGTGTGGCTATTTATTCATTATTACTTTAGAATATGTGCAAACTACAAACTACTACAAAATTGTACATTTTGTTTTGACATTGAAAGAACAATGTCTCATCAGGAATATCTATATATATATATATATATATATATATATATAATTGCTAATCTTTTTGAATTTGAATATTTTTACAAGACAGGATTTTTAATAGTAGTATTTGCTAAACATGAATCAATCAATAGATTGTGAAGCAAACAGGATCTGGTATTGTAAATGTAATGTTATAATTAATATCATCATCATCATCGTCATCATCAATCTCATGATTGAATGCGGTTGTAGAATCGCTATCCAACTTGAGCACCTGGCTAGTCCCTCCATTTCATATATCTGGATTGTAAGCCGGAGTTGTAATCATTCGTTTGTAGCGTATCGTTGTTAAGCGGAACTGGTGGTGCGACCTCCTATTCATGGCGAACCACAACCTACATCCTCAAAATTGATAGGTTGCCTTAGTCATTGTAACGTGGCCGTCGATTCCATCGGGGTAAAAACGCCGAACTGGCCGTTGACTTAACTCTAGGAAGCCCTGTGCCCAGCGACGCCGTGTTATCACTGCCCTGGATCCATGTATGAGTTCGGAGCATGATGTGCTACATGCCTGTTGATTGTAAAAGAGGGTTCATTTGCCCACTCACAGGTCTTGTTTTCTTTGAAATGATGCAGTAGAATTAAAAGCTTTCTTAAAACATTGTCCCTCTCCACACACACACACACACACACACACACACACATATATATATTTGAAATGATTTGTTTGTACATTATTTTTGATCGATACTCGTATTTAAGTAGATATTCCGTTTTTAATTAAACAGTATTATTATATATTTATATCTACCGGCCTGATTATTTACGATATATTTTTATGTGTGTCATTCGGCAGGATTCGAACCTCCGACCCCTATCCACATAGGGGAAGCTACCATATGATCTAGCACGTGTTAGACCTCTCGACTACGAATGATCATCAGTCTAAACGAGGTTTTAATCAAGCCTATATAACGCAATTTCCGATTCATCACAATAACTATATCTGCTCTGAAAAGTATCGTAATGTCAACAAATGTAAACATGTTATGGAAATTAACGAAGATTAACGAAACTTGGTTATAAACAACCGACACTTTGAACTGATTTGTTTGAACATTATTTTTCATCGATACTCGTATTTAAGTAGATTTTCTGTTTTAATTCAACAGTATTATATATTTATATATACTGGCCTGATTATTTGCGATAATTCGTGGTCGAGAGGTTTAAGACGGGCCAGACCACATGGTTCCCCTATGTGGATAGCGGTTGCAGGTTCTGGACCCTTAGAAAAATTATTGTGAATTTTTTTCTTGTTCTCTTCTTTATTGACGCAATCAAGACGTTTCGGCAGTTGTACGATCCAATTTTCTTTATGCGATTTGAATTTTGAACTAAACCTTTATTTTGATCACTGGGATAGATTGTTCTCATTCCGGAGCCATGCCACTTCTAGATGTCTTAGTGATCTCCATTTAACTCAATGCCTGGCTACACTAGTTGTGAGCAAAACTTAGAGAGTTAAATTAAATACAGATAATTATGACATCCAGAAGTGGCATGTCTCATGGAACGAGAACAATCCCCCTCAGTGATTAAGATAACGGATTCAGTTCATTTTTTCTTATTTTTAACGCACTTTTGATCATTTAAGTACCATATCTAATTTGATTTATTATTTTTCAAATTCTTACTAATGGCAGAAAAGCTAACACTTCCAAAAAGAGTAGAACTTGCCTTCTCGAGAACGGAAATGCGAACATGATGCATTCAGTTTTGCCTTTATATACACTACCGGCCATAATTATTAGGCAACCCCAGTTTTTTTTTAAGAAAATGGTGTATTTCATACTATTTTTAGTATTTAATGCCAATTGAAAATAGAATGGTTCTTTTATTATTATGACTTTGCAAAATTTTCCAAGACAAGGAAAGGTGAACTCGTCCGAATCACCCTAAATTTTTCTTCATTCTTTCATTAAAACAGAGAAGGAAGTGATGACTTTGAGCATATGTAAGTTATATAACGATTGACTCGAGAAGCGTTTAAAATTGTTGTGTTCGGGTAAGTATCAACGCGGGATTCTGTGCGACAAATTAGTGTTTTTTAGGGAAAATTGTCTGAACGAAACTTCGTTCTTATTAATAGAATATGGAGAGAATGGGAGTGACGTTTGTTCATCAAATAGTTTCACCTTCAAGGATGCTTTTCAGAGTTACTTTTAATCTTTTAAAACGATTGCTGAAATGATCGATTCGTTTATCTGTCATTGTAAAATGCAATTGATAAACCCTTTGATTTTTTCTGTCACTTTTTATCGAATGTTTGCTCGTGTTTAATGGCGTAGACTAATAAAAGCAAAAATCTTTTGTCGCTGGGAAACGGATACACAGACAAGTAATTGAAGGCGGGTCTTGGCAATGTTATATTTGCCTCGCAAAATTTTGTCATCGTCTCTTTTGTTTTTTTAAAGTGTTGTATAGATAATTTTTTTTCAGTTATATTTGGAAGGGATTCAGTAGAAATATTGCTCTTTCCTGTTGTAACATAAATGTCGTGAGACTATTTTGTCTTCAGCCTTAATATACCTGATTGTTTGATATCAAAGGAGATAGAAATTAAGGTAGAAACTATACCTACTTTCACCTCAACTTCGGCAAAAAAGGGCTTTTTTGTAGTTGTCTGGACTGACCCTTGGTTACCCTTGGCGAATTCCGCAGTCAGTAGTGTTTCCTTTTCCGGTAATTATAGAAATCTTTTTAATGGTTCTATTTCTCTCTTTGGTCATAAATTGTTTTTAACGCTGTATAGTTAATGCAGGATATGCGTTGTGGTGCAGTGGATATCGACTTGGAACGAGAAATCGGGGAGCCATGTTCGAACACCAGTTGAATTCCTTGCATTCACTTACGCGCAAATATCCTTGCGAAAGGTATTAATCCGTCTCTTTTTCTCCAGTTATGGGTTAAAGAATAGGACAGATTGGGTTCACTAGCCTTGGCTGGCAACTAGTCTACCGCAGAAAGCAATAGCAAATAGGTAATTATTAAATATTTATGAATTCATTTGATGTACATATTCTATTTTCATTTACAATTATTCATTTGGCAATAAATACTAAAAAATAGTATGAAATACATCATTTTTTTAAAAACTTGTGTCGCCTAATAATTATGGCCGGTAGTATATATATATATATATATATATATATATATATATATATATATATATATATATATATATTTTTCATTTTACCCCGAGCAAGGCGGAAACGCCACTGATGTGCAGCGGGTTACATAAATGTAAAAATATTACTTAGAAAAGGGTGAGGAGTACAAGCTAGTTAGAAAGGAACAGTAGAAAGCTGAGAAAGCAGGTGCGATGACAGATACATAGGTAGAGAGAAAGGGAAGGTTATACAGGGGAGGGGAGAGAGCTATAGGCCAGTGGTTAGTAGATGAGTATTAACTTTGCATTTAAATTTCTGGAGGTTGTAGCTGTCAGGAAAGCAAGAATACGGGAGTGAGTTCCACAGGCGGGAAGTGCGAGAGAGGAAGCTGCAGGAGTAGAATTGTCGTCTGCATTTGGCTAACTTGACTGTGAATGGGTGGGACCCAGTTGCCAGTCTGGTGGCACGGGTAAACACCTGTTGAGGAGGCATCAATGACTTAAGCTCATCCGAGCAGAAGTCATGAAAGTATTTATAGAAGAGACAGAGGGAGGCCAAACATGTTACGGAAATTAACGAATACTTGATTGCTATGTGATATCTGTCCTCCGGTGTGGCAGTGAATGCTGAACGATCTCTTCAAGAATGAAGGATAGGCTCGAGGTAAAAACACTATATGATTTTAAAAAAATCTTCTCCCTGCGAGTCATGGAATGGAAGAAACATGATCGGCCAAGCGTGTATCCCAGACGGCAATTAACTGAATGATGTGGATAAATGAATTGAATAGCAGGACAGATTGAGTTCTGTAACCTTGTTTGGTGGCCGGTCTACCGCAAAAAGTAATCTCGAGGATGCGTTTCAATGCATGCGTTTCAATAAAGAGTGGTCAATACAGGACTACAACATACATTCCAGGTTTAATTCCATGAATGGTTAACAGAAAAGAATTACTCATAAAAAATTATTAACAAAGTACAATTCTTCTTATATGATATTCTAACAACTTAAGACTATTACGATTAAATAAAAAAGAAACACGACAAAGAAAATGCAAATAAAAAATCAATCATGCTTCATGGAAGATATTCAAACAAGCTATAACTTTTATCCAAATCAGTCATTTAAGTGCCATACACGATACACGCTAAGGCAATTATGACTGACTAGGCAGAAGATTTTCCCACAGAAGGTTGCCATTACTTTCTACGGTAGACTGGTTGGCAGCCAAGGCTTTCGAACCCAATCTGTCTTGTTATTTAACCCATAACTCGAGGAATGCAAGTGAATGCAAGGAATTCAACTGGAATTTAAATTCGGCTCTCCGATTTCTCGTTCCGAGCCGATATCCATTGCACCACAACGCACATTCCTAGTCAGTCGGTTAAGTGCCATACGTGATACACGCTTTGGGCGATCATGTCTCCAAAGAGACATGACTGACTGGGCAGAAGATTTTCTATCCTGCTCTTTAAACTATAGCTGAAGAAAGAAAAGGCGGATTGCATTAATAAGTAGTAATTAGTGGGGGGATCAGTTTATTACTTAATAACAATAGGAAGCTAATCCCCCACTTTTTGCCCAGTAGAAGCTTTACTTACGTTTCCAATTATTATCTTCATTCAGTAAGTTAAATGCCATATGTGATACACGCTTTGAGCGATCATGTCTCTAAAGAGACACGACTGACTGGCCAGAATATTATCCGGCAGTAGGTTGCCATTGCTTTCTGCGGTAGAACCCAATCTGTCCTATTATTTAACCCATAACTGGAGGAAAGAGACGGAGTAATACCTTTGCCAAGGGTATTTGCGCGTAAGTGAATGCAAGGAATTCAACTGGTGTTCGAACTCAGTTCCCCAATTTCTCGTTCTGAGCCGATATCCACTCCACCACAACGCACATAAAGTGCAGCCACAGAAGGTTGCCATTACTTTCTGCGGCAGACCGGTTGCCAACCAACGTTTTAGAATTCAATAGCCGGAGGGAGAAGAAGATTGTTTAATACCTTTTCCACACTTATTTGTGCTTAAGTCAATGAAACGAATTCAACTGGAATTCGAACTCAGCTTTCCAATTTCTCATTCCGAGCCGATATCCGTTACACTACAACGTTTTTTTACTACTTGCTTTAAACAAAAGAGAAATAAGATGAAAGAAATACTAGTAAAAAATAATAATAAATGACATGGTTTAATGAAATAAAAATTAAGATAATATTCCAGACGATATAACGGCGATTACATACAATAAGGAACTCACCCAAACTGGAAGGCTTAATAAAAACGAAACATTTGAACCAAATGAGATATTCTTGCTCTGACATACGTCCCCAAATACGTAGTTTGGGAAATTGGTGTCTTCTGCACTCATTTAAAGAAATTCGTGCATATAACTAACAGGTTGGCACACAGAATAAAATATAGAAATGAATAAGTGTATTCATCTCGAAACTGAAGCTTGAAACTAGATATTGTGAGAAATATATTCACATAGCTTAGCGCTTAAGCAGTGAAAGGAAATTATCAAACATAACAAGACATACCTGGTATAGGAAAAACAATTTATTTGTCTTGCAAAAATATGCTGAATTTTGCTGCTACTGTGTAGCTTGGTATAGTCTCTTTTCTCTGCTTAGCTTGGTATAGTATCCTCCGTCTAGGAGTGGGATGAAAAAGACACAAGGAACTGCGATCCGCGACGTACAGGAACTTTCTTCTGGGTCAGCTTCTTTCACAGTTTCTTATCTTGGTATAAGATGATAGTGCTTAGAGAATTTTTCTCTAGGAAGGCAAGGCTTTGCCCATAGGGTATCCTTTTTAAGGTAAGAAGGGTAACAAGAGATTTTCTCTGTTACAAAGTTGTGGCATTAGCCTAAAAGATTACAAAGAATTGGTAAGATGGTCTCGATATAGCGAGACAAGTGGGCGCCAATTTAGGCCCTGCTGCAACAAAAATCCGGAGCGGCACAAATACGTCCGATACTGTTCGTGCTAGCTGAGAAAAGGAGAGAACAAAGCCATCAGAAAAAAAACATAAAAACTCTGGTAAAGCCCGCCTAAAGTTCAAAACGAGGTTCGGGTTAAATCAGCCAATCAGGAGACCCGTTACATCTGTAAATTTCCGACAATATAAGCCTCTGACAGTTGTTAGAGCAGAGAATTACAGGTTGAATGATCAAAGAAACCTCAATTTCTGTCATCAGTCATTTTTACAATTTTCGTACCAATGATAAAAATAATTAGCAGTTACGGCCAGTCTGACGTTTGTTGATTCTAGATTAAAGCCTAAGATTCTTCTTCTTCTATGTGCCGCGTCTCTTCAGGAGAAGGACGATTATGTCTCTCCACAACTTCCTATTTTTGTATCTCTGAGCAAGACTTGTCGCTTCTATTCTCTGTTCTACAAAACCTTTACACAGGCTCGTTAGGTAGGTTATTCTTTGCTTTCCTATGTACTTTTTGCCTATAATATGTCCTGGGAGTATCAGATTTTCCAAGCGCTCTTTCCTCATTATGTTCCCCAGAAAATTCAATTGTTTTTTTCTTATACTAAATATGATTTTGTTTTCCTTTTTGATTTCAATTTTCCTTAAAACATCAACCGTTGCTCACATATTCAATCCATGGTATTCTCAGCATCCTTCGGTACAACCATATTTCTGCTGCCTCAATTCTGTTCTTCAATTGCGAAGAGATTTTCTAGTACTCATTGCTATATAAGAGGACTGATATTGTATAACAATTCAGCACTCTTTTTATTTCTGACAAAATTTTCCTGATTCCTAATATTAGTTTAGTATTTTGGAATTCTCTATTCCAATGGAGATGTGCATTGTGGAGCAGTAGATATCGACTCGGAACGAGAAATCGAGGTGCCGAGTTCGAATTCTTGTTGAAATCTTTGCATTCACTTACGCACAAATACCTCTGGGAAAGGTATTAATCCGTCTCTTCCCTCCAGTTATGGGACAAATAATAGGACAAATTGGGTTCTATAGCCTTGGCTGGTAACCAGCCTATCACAGAAAGCAATGGATAATAAATGATAATGGATTTCTACGGGATAATCTTCTGCCCAGCCAATCATGTCTCTTTCAAGACATGATCACCCAAAGCGTGTATCACATATGGCACTAAATTTTGGCATCCTATTTTCAGATCACTGTTAAAACACTACCTAGATAATTCAATTATCCTACTTAATTGATTAACACATTCTACCTTTCTAAAACTGATTGGGAGTCCTTTCTTTTACTGTCGTTTCTAAGATTTTTTGTAGTTTCCTTTCTCTGTCTGTTGTTATGTTTGTGTCATCTTTCTTCTTTACCATTTAATCCCAAGAAAGATAATAAGGCCACTAATACACAAGGCGTTACTTAGTGTTAGATAATATATATATATATATATATATATATATACATAAGAAAAATTAAGACAGACGCGTTATTTCATGGTAATTCGGAAGTATAGGCCTATTTCAGGCGAGCCATCTTCAGCTTCCGTCTTTATTCAACGAAGGATTCTACATGAATAAACGTTGAATAAAGACGGAAACTGAAGATGGCTCGCCTGAAATAGGCCTATACTTCCGAATTACCATGAAATAACGCGTCTGTCTTAATTTTTCTTATATTTGCTCTGTATGTATTTATATACATATATGTTTAGAGCTATCGTAGAGAGTTATCCTACCATTATATGTAAAGGATACTCCTTTGGATTCTTCTATGTCCACAGGGCATGTTAATATATATATATATATATATATATATATATATATATATATATAACCTTTTAAGAAGAGAGAACAATAAAAGAATAAGAATACAGAAGACTTATGATTGCATTTTAATTTTTAAAGATTAAATTTGCCTAAGAAGCAAAAAGCCGGAAGAGATTTTAACAAGTGAGAACTGCCGTAGAATAAACTGTCAGCAAAAAACTTCCGGTTAACCATTTCAACTGGAAAATGATGTGACCTTGCTACCACTCTAGTCAATTAAGTGTCATATGTGATACACGCTTGGGCAATCATGTCTCTTTTTGAGACACGACTAACTAAGCAGATGATACTCTCGGAGTAAGTTGTAATTATTTTCTGTGTAATTCAACTGGAATTAGAACTCGGCTCTCCGATTTCACGTTCCGAGCCGATATCCTATCCACTGCATCACAACTCACATTCCTAGTACTGAGCTGAAATTTATAAAGTCCAGCCACAGCGAAGCTACGTTGCGGCTGTGGGAACCGGAGTGCCAGGTCAGGACCTGTAACATTGTATATCATTTTTACGGATTTTATCAAGAATTTCTAAATATATAGCAGGATTACAAGACCAGATATAGTAGCAATATTCAAAGCAAGAACGATAAATAAGCAAGACTAATATCTAAACTTATTTATAAATGGAACTTTGTCTGTATGTGTGTGAGTGTATATGTGTGTGTGTTCATTACTTATAGAATCCGAAACGGCTGAACTGATTTTCTTGAAAATTTATACAGTTGTATTATAAGCATCTGCGAGTGTTCTTAGCTAGGTTTTGTGTCGAGATACCCCCGATAAATATCGAAAATCGATAATCGAAAAAATCTGGTTATAGAAGAAGTGGTCCGATTTTAATCAAATTTGATACACTCATAGACAAACACATAAGAAACGATATTCAAGTTTCATGGTTGCAGTTCTTATAATAGTGCAGAAAATCGATAATATATATATGTATAAATCGATACCAGGAAATCAAAATTTGACTTACATCCATTCAAATCGATAATACATATATATATATATATATATATATATATATATATATATATATAGGCAAGATGTTTGTGTGTGTGTCTGTTTATTTGCCTCTATGTCTGTATTTTTTCATCCCTTTTATTTTAGTTTTTGCTTCGGGTTTGGCTCTAAGTAGGTATAATTGTAATTCTTAGTCTCCAGCCATGATACCATTTACTCAGAGGACTTATTTAACCTTCAAAATTCAGTTTACGACGAACAAAACTTATTTGATATCGATACCAGGAAATCAAAATTTGACTTACATCCATTCATTTTTCTTTCAGTCTACGGTTTCGCTTTAACTGGAAATAACTAGTGTAAGATAGTTTTGGTATGAAAAATAGTCGAGCACGACACATGGGACCAACATTACTAATTGTAGACATTGGAAATGATTCAATATAATCTTTCCATTTCATGTCAGGAAAAACGTTAATATCGAGAAGGTGCAACATACCACTCTTTAGGAGGTTAAGTTATGATTGCCAATAATGAATCCTGGCAATACTTCTAATTCCCTCAGTATCGCCTCGCTGTAAAGGTTTAATGGTTCAGGTGGGAAAATGCTAAAAATAAATAAAACTAGAAAAACAACAACAAAAAACAAAAACAAAAAAACAAAACAAAAACAAAACAAAACAAAAAAGGAAGAAAGCAAAAGGGTTAGCCTTCAGAAATTGCTAAGGGGTAACCTTGGTAATCTATCGGACTGATTATGTTTCTAACTTGATGGAAGGTGTTTCGCATGGGTACTTTTCAGTTACCGAGCCCAAGTTTCGGTCGGAGAGCTACTCACTTGCGTAAGAAGGGGGGGGGGGGTCTTTTCATATTATTGCTGTCCAGCGCACGCTATTTCGTTTCAAAAACACCTGTTAATCAGTAAAGTGGCGTAGAGCGTAGATAGGAATAAATGAAATTCTCAATTGGCGACACGCGCTAATAGCTAAATGAGAAAGAGATCGTTTTTTATTAGAGATCATGTCGTGATCTCTAATAATATCTCTCTGCCTCCTTCTCTTGTACAAGAGAAGGAGGCAGAGAGATAGAGAGAAAAAGTGAGAGAGAAAGAGAAAGAGAGAGAGAGATAGAGAGAAACTGAGAGAGAAAGAGAGGCGGAAGGAATTAACTTTTATAGATTAATCGGAAGGTATATAGATATATGAGAACACACACACACACAAATACATACATACATATACATAATTAATTTGTTTAAACATAATTTTTAATAGATACTCGTATTTGAATGGATGCTCTCTTTTTTATATAATTAAACAGTATATTTATTTGCATCTACCGGTTTGAATAATCGAGAAATATTTATTTGCGTCGTTTGGCAGGATTCGAACTGTATGGCAAACTGTCATTTGATCTGTGGTGTCTTAAACCACTCGACTATATATATATATATATAACATTTTGGCAACAGAGAATTTCCAATTGTTTCTTTAGTCTCCTCCAAAATAATTGCTTGAAGATGGACTCGTATTTATGATCCCAAACATGGGAAATACTGTATCACAAAAATGTTAAATTAATTATATTACAAAAATATTTAGCACTACTTTTGTATTCAGCATTATTGAACAGGTTAAGAGGCTCATCCCTTGTTCCCTGTTTAGGATGTGGTTTCCGGCTTTCTCTTTTCCAATCTTTTCACTCTTACGTAGCCCCCTGCATATCAGTGGCGTTACCGTCTTGCTTGGGGTGATATGAATAAAAAAAAAAAATGAAAATTAAACAGTAAGTTTCTTATTGTTCTTACTTCATATTATCGTACACACACACACACACACACACACACACACACACACATATATATATAACTTTACATTTTTTCGTCACCGTATATTTTTCTACCATGTACATTTATTAATATATATTTCATAGCTGCTATATTACATCAACCACTATTTTATCAACAGACTCGACGCGAGATATTTTATTAACAGCACTCGACGCGAGATATTTTATTAACAGCACTCGACGCGAGATATTTTATATATATATTTCCGTTTCACAGTGCATTTTTATTTTTATTTGTATAACAAATTTAATTATATATATATATATATATATATATATATATATTGAGTACTGGTGTGAATAAAATAGTTCTCGATGAATAATAACAGAGCTATAATTAATATTAATAATAAATATAAAATTTTCTCACCAGTTCAACAACTCTGAGTTTCATGCATAATGCAATCATCAGGTGCTGATGGAATCAGCACTAGGTGATTGCATTGTGCATGAAAAATACCTTTTTACTATTATTAATATATATATATATATATATATATATATATATATATATATATATATATATTACTTTTTACTGTTATTAATAAAAGAATATATATATTACATCAACCACTATTTTATCAACAACACTCAGTGTTGAATATATATATATATATATTGAATACTAGTGCTAATAAAACAGTTCTCGATACATAATATATATATATATAGAGAGAGAGAGAGAGCGAGAGATGTATGTCTCTGGATAGATAGATATGAGCAGACAAATTGATAGATAGACTGCTGCAAATATAGATAGATAGATAGATAGATAGATAGATAGATAGATAGATAGATATGAACAGACTGAGAACGATGGATAAAACAAAATTATCTCATATATATAGAGAATATCTTATTATTGTTGCTTTTTATATCAACACACGGACAAAAATGTCTCGCAAGCAACAAAAAATATGTACTATATACGGTGAAGTTGTTTTAGTTGACAGAACTTTACGGAAGTGGTTTGCAAAGTTTAGAGTTTCGGATTGTAGTCTTATTGATAAAGAAGGCTCAGACAGCCACCCGCGACTACAAATGACAACCAAATCGAGACAGTGTTTCAGAATAACCAGCTTTACACAACACGGGATTTGGCAGAAACACTATCAAAATCCAGCATTTACTTCGTGGGATTCCGAGTATGAATTTCCACATTAAAATTAGTCCATATCGTTTTCATTTAGAAGGGTAAATAATTTTCGAGTAGGAGTGTCACCAAATTCACGAACCAACTAACCCACTAGTTCAGTGTGAGGGTTTAAAATGCTTCATCAAAAATAAATAAATAAATAAATAAATAAAAATAAAAGTAAATACTAACTTTGAAGTTAATAATGCTTTTTGACGATGCTTCATCTGATTTGGCGACATAGTAATTGTGATTTCAATTCCCGAGCATGATCGTCCGGACATTGACTCAGTGGAAAAAGAGGCGGCCAATAACTGAGAAGTACTAAATAAATAAAGAAGTACTAAATATTGGTTGGTTGATTTTGTTTAGCGGCATATCAATCTCTATGGATCATCCTATGCCGAATTCAAAATATTTTGAAATTAATCTTATTCTTTCAACTACGGATATTTTGTAAATAATTTTAAAATTTCAGGGTAAACGTATAGACCCCGGTTGAGAACCATTGGTCTATGTCAATACTCTATTTATTATAGTTATCATTTTATTTCTGATTTATAATGCAATAAATTTATAATTTCTTTTGATTCCCCAAGCTCTTATTGTTTTTTTCCATATTTTTTCTTTGTTTTTATATTTTACCTGTAGAAATCTCAGGTAAAACTAGTCGAAACCTACTTAAGAACGAAGATGGTAAGTGATAGATGAATAAAAGTAAGAGAACAGTCAGTTAAGTGCCATAGGTGATAAACGCTTGGGCGATCATGTCTCGAAAGAGACATAACTGACTGGCCAGAAGATTTTGCCGCAGTAGGTTGCCATTACATTATGCGGTAGACTGGTTATCAACCAAGCTTGTAGAAGTGCATCTGTCTTGCTGTTTAACCCATAACTGGAGGAAAGAGACGGATTAATAATTTTCAAAAGGTCATTTATAAGTAAATGCAATGAATACAACTAGAATTTGAGCTCTGCTCTCCGATTTGTCGTTCCGAGACGATATCCACTGCACCACCCACGCACATCAGAACGAACGCCCAATTCTAGCTTGCAATAAGAGTTCGATGAGAGCGGCATTTATCAGTTCAATCTTTCCGGTTTCAGGGGTGTTGTAGTCTATGTAAATACAGTAGGTCAATGGATTAGTAGGATACCAGTTTTAGTTGGTTATAAGTCATACTAGGTTTGAGTTTGAGTTTTGTTTAGCGGCATATCAATCTCTGTGGGTTATTTAATGCAGAAAGGTAGAGTTTAAAGATATTTTTTTAATATTCGGTTAGAGTAAGAAAGTTGATTTAGTCAGATTTTGATGAAAAAAATTTATTTTTATTTTATTTTAGAAAACTGAAGATGTCTTCTAGTTTCGTATTCAAAAATGTATTGCTGGTTATATTTTTTTTCCTTCAAAAATGTACGATAGCAATAATTATTTTTTCTTCAAAAATGTGTAATGATAATAACTTTTCTTCAAAAAAAGTAAGTTGGTAATATTTTTCATTCAAAAGTATATTTTTCTAGAATAGTCTAATTTTATATATATATATTATATTTCCATAAAAAGTGTATTTTTATACTTTCATAGTGTTTTGACCTCAGTTGCGGGGTTAACTATTTGCCCATAGCTGGGGCCCTAACAGGTGCTACCACTTCGGGTCATGGTGGATCTGGGAACAACGGCAATTAAGAGGTGGTTCCATGCTCCTCACAACCTCCCAATTAGAGGTCTTGCTGCTGGATGCAGTTTACCGTCATACACAGGACCTCATACTAGGTCTTATTCACATCATATCACTATAAGAGTATCAACGCCCCAAACAAATGATTGACTTTTTTAAAAAATTCAGTCGTGAAATATTGGCCTCGAACTGAGATTAGAGATGTCATCCACACTTTTAAGATATTTCCTTTTTATTTAAATTGATATTTTTGTCTGAATTTTGAACTGCTGGTGCAAATAAGAAATAGCCAACTGATACAGACTGTTTTCGATGTATGCAAAATCATCGTAACAAGTTTCAAACGAATGAAAATAGAATTTTATGACACAAACATGGAATCGTCCAACGTTCAACTGAAATAGAGCAATTAACAATAAAAATATTACATAATGAACTTCTGATACGATTCACCGCTACTGATTAATTATGTAATAAGGCATACAATAAAACCAGATCTCAAGGGTCATTATTGAAGTAAGTCGACAATTTTGGTTTTAAATATAGCTTTCATTTAACGATCTAAACAAGTGCGTCTTTGTTTTTGCATAAATATTTTACTTGTAGTGTTGGCAACGCTCTGTGAATAATTGCTTGATCTGTTTGTTTACGACACATCAACCATTTGTCTGTTATTTCAAACCTGAAAATACTTTTAGATTCTAAGAATTGTTGGGAGATTTTGCAGGTACAAGTTCTACTAATGACCGCAGAGTAGTGGTGCAGTGGATATCGGCACGGAATGAGAAATCTGACAGCCGAGTTCGAATTCCGGTTGGATTTGTTGCATTCACTTACGCGCCTAAGGAAAGGTATTAATCGTCGCTTCTTCCTCCAGCTTATGGGTTAACCCTCTAGGGCCATTCGTATCATATTTGATACAGTATTTCCCTATAAGGAAACATTTGGTATTTCCCTATAAGGAAACATTTGGTATTCATTGACTGAGCAGTCAGTACTGCTTTCATTTGAAATTTATAAAATATTTCTCTTAATAAATTTTTCAGGAAAATATTTCTTTCAAGGCTTGTTTTCATACTGTATCAAATATGATACGAATGGCCCTAGAGGGTTAAGGCTTCTACTGGGCATAAAGTGGGTGATCGGTTTTCTATTGTCATGAAGTAATAAACTGATCCCCCACTAATTACTACTTATTAATATAATATGATACGAATGGCCCTAGAGGGTTAAGGCTTATACTGGGCATAAAGTGGGGGATCGGTTTTCTATTGTCATGAAGTAATAAACTGATCCCCCACTAATTACTAGTTATTAATATAATATGATACGAATGGCCCTAGAGGGTTAAGGCTTATACTGGGCATAAAGTGGGGGATCGGTTTTCTATTGTCATGAAGTAATAAACTGATCCCCCACTAATTACTACTTATTAATATAATATGATACGAATGGCCCTAGAGGGTTAAATTGACGGACAGATTGAGTTCTTGGTTGGCAATCACTCTATCGCAGAAAGTAATGGAAACTCAGAAACAAGTTAATTCTAGGCGTGGAAAATGCGGTGCTGAGATCATCTGTCTCCATTCAGGAACTATTAGACATTCTTTGATCGAACAAATAGCGTTGCTATCGTTTAAAGTTTAAAAACATTTTTATCTTATACAATTGTTAGTTATGAAAATTAAAATAAATCCCGTTATCAAATTATATGCAAAAACATTAAAGCATGTAAAAAAAAAACCCCCAAAAAACTGGTAATAATTATTAAAATGAAGATATAATATTAATAAGAAAAAGAATTAAAATACGGTATTGATGAAAAAAAATAAAACTAAATATCCGATATAGATTATAAAAATGACGATATAATATTAAGTAGAAAAATCATTAAAATACAGTATTAATAAAAAAAATTAAAACTAAATATCCGATATCGAATATAAAGACGAAGATATAATATTAATTAGAAAAATAATTAAAATACGGTATTAATAAAAAAAATTAAAACTAAATATCCGATATCGAATATAAAGACGAAGATATAATATTAATTAGAAAAATAATTAAAATACGGTATTAATAAAAAAAAATTAAAACTAAATATCCGATATTGAATATAAAGACGAAGATATAATATTAATTAGAAAAATAATTAATATACGGTATTAATAAAAAAAATTAAAACTAAATATCCGATATCGAATATAAAGACGAAGATATAATATTAATTAGAAAAATAATTAAAATAGGGTATTAATAAAAAAAAATTAAAACTAAATATCCGATACAGAATAAAAAGACGAAGATATAATATTAATTAGAAAAATAATTAAAATAGGGTATTAATAAAAAAAAATTAAAACTAAATATCCGATATTGAATATAAAGACGAAGATATAATATTAATTAGAAAAATAATTAAAATACGGTATTAATAAAAAGAAAATTAAAACTAAATATCCGATATCGAATATAAAGACGAAGATATAATATTAATTAGAAAAATAATTAAAATACGGTATTAATAAAATATAAAACAAAAAAACTAAATATCCGATACAGAATAAAAAGACGAAGATATAATATTAATTAGAAAAATAATTAAAATACGGTATTAATAAAAACATTAAAACTAAATATCTGATACAGAATATAAAAATGAATAAATAATAATAATTAGAAAACTAATTAAAATCCGGTATTATTTAAAAAATAAAACTAAATATTTGATATAAATTGTAAAAATTAAGATATAATATTGATAAGAAAAACAATTAAATTCTGGAATTAGTTCAAAACTAAAACTAAATATCCGATATAGATTATAAAAATGAAAATAAAAATCCTGTATCCTTTATTAAAACAAAAGGTTGTATTTCATACTATAGTACCTACGTATGTCACGCTCTAGAAAGAGATATGAATGCACACACGGCTACAAAAGATTAAACCTAGGAACGCTGGACGACGTACACAAACGAACATGATAAATGAAAGAAATGCGAACCAGAAATATAAAACGAAAAAAGAATTACTTTAAAATATATATAAACTATTATAAAAAATAAGGAGAAAGAGTTTTTTATTGTACTTGTGGCGTTTTTATTCTTTAAATAATAATTTCAAGTCTTTTTTTACTGTCCTCATCTTGATTCTCCATCACATAAAAAATGTTTTTCATCCGTTTATTTTATCTATTTTATTCAGTCGGTTCTTTAATTCTCGCTGTGAACAACATAGTAAGTCGTAAACTTTATATTATAATACAGTAATACCTACCTAGGTACCTACGTGTCTCACGCTTTTGCTGTAATGAATTAAATTAAATGTATTTTGTAAATGCATTATATTTCGGGAGAAAACCATTGTAATGGAAAAAAGAATAAGACAACAAAGTGAGACAGCAAGAGAACGGCAGAGAAGAAGACGAGAACGATTATGAGCAGAAGAGAGACTAGCAATCCATAAACATAATAGAGAATGAATGCAAGCAAGGAGAAATAATATGAATGAAGAAGAGAGAAAACTTTATATTTTTGATTGTTATTACGATATTTTCTTAAAGTTAAGTTCAAATATTTAATGAAGCAATAGGAGAATTTCTACGGATATTTTATTCTTAAAGAATTTGCAATGCGCTTATTCAATTATTAACTGAAAAATAAAGAGTTATCAGAGTAGCAAAATAAGAAAACCGTTTAATTTTCACAGGTTAAAACTAGTCTCTTATTAATTGTATGAATTAAGCTAAAAATTCTGTATCAATTATCAAAATAATGATTCGGTGTTAATTATAAAAATAAAAAAAATGAATATCTAGTATTGTCAGTCAGTTAACTGCCATACGTAAAATACGCTTGGATGATCATGTCTCGAAATAGATATGACTGACTAGGCAGAAGATTTTCTCGCAGTAGGTTGCAGTAGACTGCTTGCCAACCAAGGCTATAGAACCCAATCTTTCTTGTTATTTAATCCGTAGCTGGTGGAAGAGATGTTTTAATACCTTTGCTATGGATATAAACGCAACAAATTCAACTGGAAATCGAACTGGGCTCTCCGAATTTTCTTTCAGAGCCGATATCCACTACAACACAAACGCACATCCCAGTATTACGTACCAGTTTCTAAAATTCGTTTTTATTTTTAGGATTTTGTTTTTGGCTTAATAGACTTCTGTTTTGGAGCGTTTCAATCTCATTCCGGATGTTCAGTGTAACTTGAAAATATTCATTTAAAGTCGTGGTTCATACCTGAGTTTGCACATCGATCACAAAAGTAAATAGAAAATAAAAAAAACAGCAAAGAATGCTTATAATACTATAAAATTTAACAACATACAAAATTTTGAATCATGCTTGGTGCAAGGCATCATTTGTGAAGCACATAATGTGAACTTGTTTAATAATCGCTGGCATTAATTAATTGTATGGATTCTTATAGACATATATTCAGAGATTCATCAGTCTGTACTAAGGGCACAAATTTGGTGGACACACTTATGACTTTTTCCTCAATAACGTTTTCTCTGTTTCCATCTTTCTATTGTCCTTTCTCCTCAGAAAAAAAACTTTCTTATCTTATTTTTTATTACTTTTCTTGTTAGTAATACTTTCACTGCGTTTTTTTTTTATTGTCCCTCATCCCCAGTAAAACTTTCTCATTTTCTTTCAGTCTTATGAGATTTTCCTCAGAAATATTTCTATGTTTTCGTCTTTCTATTTTACTTCTGCTCCGATGAACTTAGATCACTGGTGCCCCCTAAATACGAATTTGAACGAGATACTAGATTAGCAACTAGATCCCACCCTTTTACAGTGAAACCGATAAAATGCAACCGCAACTTCTACTCGAACAGTTTCTTTCCTCGCACTTCCCGACTGTGGAATTCCATTCCACACCATTGCTTCCCCGACGGCTACAATCTCCAGGAGTTTAAATGTAAGGTCAATAGACACCTCCTAACACACTGACCTGCTCCCATTCTATCAAACACTCTTCCCATTTGCCTAACCCTCATCCTCGGTATCCTTACTCATCTGTCACCTTCCTCCTGACATTCCCTATGTCTAACCACTCCTTCTCTTTACCTTCCATTATGTAGCCCCATGCGCAATAGTGGCAGTGGAATGCCTTGCTTGGGGTGAGATAATTAAAAAAAACTAAAAAAAACTTCTTCCACCGTAAAACTTTCTCATTTTCCTTCAGTCTTATGATTTTTAGCTCAGTAACAAAAAACTTCACAGGGAGATAAGGAACAAATGCAGACAAGCCAAAGAGGAATGGCTCAACAACAAACGTGCAGAAGTAGAGAGACTGAGCAGGAACAACAAAGCAGAAATGCATAAAGAGATAAGAGAACTGACAGGACAAAAAACCTGTTCCTCAACAGGATGCATAAAATCCAAGGAAGGGACAATCATAGTAGATAAAGAGGAAATACTCCAGCGATGGGAAGAATACATAAAGGATCTCTTTGGCGACAAGAGAGAACAACCGAGAATACACAAGGAGATGGATGGACCGGAAATACTAAAATCCGAAGTGGAAGCTGCAATGGCCAAAATGAACAGAAATAAAGCACCTGGCCCAGATGGCATAGTGATAGAGCTGCTGACAGCCTTAGAAGAATATGGCATAGAAAAGATTACCGACATAATAAACGAAATTTATAGCAGCGGAATAATACCAGACGACCTATGCAAGTCGATATTTATAGCACTGCCGAAGAAACCAGGTGCAAACGAGTGTGAACTACACAGAACTATCAGCTTAATGAGTCACATTACAAAACTGATTGTCAGAATCCTGATGAATAGAGCGAGAAGCAGAATCAGGCCAGAGATAGGGCAGGAACAGTGCGGGTTCGTCAAAGACACTGGAACAAGGAACTCCATATTCATGATTAGGATGCTCTCTGAAAGGGCATTACAAATGAAGAAAGACTTGTACCTATGCTTCATTGATTACGCGAAAGCATTCGACAAAATACGACACAAAGAATTGACGGAAATGATAGGCAACCTCGACATTTTCGGCAAAGATATAAGAATAATCAAGAATCTCTACTGGCAGCAAACGGCCTGCATACGGACAGGTAACGACCTCAGTAGATACACAAAGATAGAAAAAGGCGTAAGACAAGGATGTGTCTTTTCACCGGATTTGTTCAACCTATACAGCGAGAATATTTTGAGGACCCTAGATGACACACCAGGATTTATTATTGGAGGCCACAACCTGAACAACATAAGATACGCGGACGATACAGTACTGATTGCGGACACGGAAAGGAAACTGCAAGATCTCATACAGAAAGTAGCAGTGGAGAGTGACAAGAAGGGACTACAAATAAACTTTAAGAAAACTGAGTGCATGGTCATCAGCAAAAGATACAACCGAAAATGCCAAATACAGGTGGGGGATAACAGAATCAAACAAGCCCAAGAATTTAAGTACCTAGGAAGTGTTCTAACAGGAGATGGAAAGTGCGACACGGAGATCCGAAGGCGAATTGGCATGGCAAAGGACGCGTTCCAGAAGATGAGCAAAATACTAACACACAGGAAGATCTCAATAGAAACGAAGAAAAGAGTGCTAGACTGCTACGTGATGTCAGTTCTTCAGTACGGCTGTGAATGCTGGACAATATCATCGAAAATGAGGAAAAAACTGGAAGCGGCCGAAATGTGGTTCTACAGAAGGATGCTACGGATATCGTGGACTGAGCATACAAGCAACGACGAAGTGTTAGAAAGAATGGCAACAAAAAGGAAATTGATGCTGAGCATCAGGAAGAGACAACTGAAGTTCCTGGGACATGCAATGAGGAAGGAGAGCCTGGAGAACCTGATACTGACTGGTCAGATAGAAGGAAGGAGAGACAGAGGAAGGCAGCGGATAACATATCTGCAGAGTCTGATCAGGTGGATGACGGAACGGGGGTTGCCAGGAGCAACAGGAGCAAACATACTAAGAGCCACAAGGGATAGGGAGACGTGGAGATCCATGATCGCCTACGTCCTGAAGGGACAGGGCACATAGAAGAAGAAGAAGAACATTTCCTCTGTTACGGCTTTTCTATGGTCCTTCCTCCTCAACAAAATTTTCTCATTTTTCTTCAATCTAATTTCTCGTCAGTAACATTTTCTCTGGTTCTGTCTTTCTTTTGTCCTTCCTTCTCAGTAAAACTTTTTAAATTTCTTTCAGATTTATGACATTTTTCTTCAGTAAATTTTTTTCTGTTTCCGTCTTTCTATTGAACTTCCTCATCAGTAAAACTTTCTCATTTTCTATCAATTATGACTATTTTCCTCAGGAACATTTTCTCTGGTTCCGGCTTTTTTGTTTTTCCTTCTCAGTAAAACTTTTAAAATTTCTTTCAGATTTATGACATTTTTCTTCAGTAAATTTTTTTCTGTTTCCGTCTTTCTATTGAACTTCCTCATCAGTAAAACTTTCTCGTTTTCTATCAATTATGACTATTTTCCTCAGGAACATTTTCTCTCTTTCTGTCTTTCTATTTTCCGTCATCCTCGGTAAAACATTCTCATTTTCCTTCAGGCTTATGGCTTTTTTCCTCAGTAACATTTATTCCGTTTCCGTCTCTCTATTGTCCTCCCTCTTCAATAAAACCTTTTTTATTTTCTTTCAGTTTTATGACTTTCTTCCTCAGCAACATTTTCTCTGTTTCCGTCTTTTTATTTTCCTTACTACTAAGTAAAACGTTTTGATTTTCCTTTTTGCCTAGGTAACATTTCACTGTTTCCGTCTTTCTATTGACTTTGCTGACTCCTTCGTCGCTTAAAACATACTTTTTCCTATAATCTATGAAACCTATCTTTTTTAAATAATTATATTCCTTAAAACTAAAATTTATTAACGTGTACTTTGTTGTGTATATTTATTTTCACTACTAGTCACTTATTATCTAGTACTTATCTTTTTATAATTTCATTTCATTTTGTTACATTATTTTCTTTAAATTAGATTTTCTTATATCAACAAAACCATTTAAGATGAATATTTTTTATTGTTTTTTTTTTCAATTCTTCGCTTTTAATGCATTAACTACTGTCTTATTCCTTTCCTTTTTGAATTTGTTGACACATCTTGTCTGCCATGCTATGACTACACTTTGCCCCAATATTTACGCGTCTTTAGACATAATTCTTTTAAAAAACTATAATCAGCTAATATGATGGCCTTTTACATATTAATCTAATCTTATTATTTTAAATCTTATTATCAATATATATAAATATCTAAGTAAATTAATCGCCTTTCAGTGCTTCTTGATGGTTTATTGAACACCAAAAATTAGTAGCTTTTCAGTTGCAGTATGTTTATATTCTATTTCTATATGAAGCATTTTTCAAAAGAAAATATTAAATTGTGGAGTATATATCCACTCGTTTAAACCTCTCATATATGTATTTTTTGACAGTATTTATTTATTTATTTCTATTATTATATTTGATATTTCAGACCGTCCTCGGCCTTTTATCAGAAACAAATGATTTTAAAATTTAAATTAGAAACGTATTTCGCGAGAGCGTTCGTGGAGAGATTGTTTACTATCACGTGACGCAGAAAGCGACAGACTTTTTGTAAATATCTGTAAACGTAAACCTATCTTTAATAATACTTAGAAATTTTGTTTTAGAGAAAATGTTTTTAAGTGTATCTAAAAAATGTTTAACTTTTGAAATATTTATAAAGATTCAAAACACCTAAGTCCCTATTTAACCCTAGCCTGTGTGTATTTAATTTTAAAATCCAGTATTTTTCTTTCTTTCTGCGTGAGTGTATAGAACTAAAATCGGAGTCTATTAGTAAACATTTGCAGTTTTCTAATGTGTGTCCCAGCTGCTGATTGAAGTGAACTGCTATGGGGGAATATTGGTTGTTCTGGCGTATGCTAAGTTTATGATTGTTGAAACGGAATCTAAAGCTATTTCCAGATTCAACAATATATCCACTATTTGGACATATTGAACAGAAAAGAAAATATATAATGTTTTGGCTGTGGCGTGGTGGGTGCAATTTATATATATATATATATATATATATATATATATATATATATATATATAGTAAAAAAATACCTAGTGAGCCAGACACACCTACCTAGGTTTCACCTAAACGGATCGTCAGGAAAAGCTGTATTTCCCTGACGAGCCGTTTTGGTGAAACCTAGGTAGGTCTGTCTGGTTCACTAGGTATTTTTTACTTATTCCGCTCTACCTAAGAATTGAGCGCTTTTTGTTAGTTGATTACTCGTATCGGGGTTTTTTCTTTGGGCTACGTGCTGACTCGGTCCGAACTCTTTTGACTGATGTTCATGTACTTAGCTTTTTCTTTTTTTAAAACCGTTTTTTCCCTTCTTCGTAGATTCGTGGAAGGTTTTTGACACGAGTATAGTTATAATCACATATAAACACACACACACACACACACACACACACACACACACACACACACATATATATATATATATATATGTGTGTGCGTGTGTGTGTGTGTGTGTGTGTAAAGTTTATGCATATAGAGTCTTGTGTATGTTAAGTTCTGAACACGATAAGCATATTGATACCGTATTCATAATCGATGTTATTAAGTGTAGGGATTCTCTTTTTTATTATTAATGCCTCCATTATTTTTAATCTTCTTTTGTATGTGGATGATGCTATTATGTATGTATTATCAACGAGGATATCACAGATATGTCTTGGAAGATATCGTGTGTTTAAACTTAACATATATAAGACTCTATATGCATAAACTTTAAACATGTTTATTTATAAGTAAAACAAAATTATTTTTGATAATGTCTAAAAGTATAGCTGAAAGCGCTCCATAAAATTGACGAAACGATTGATCTTGCACCTTTCTCACAACAGTTCTATGCGATCTCATTTAGACACAGTATAATAACAGTATAATTATATATAAATAACTCTACCGGCCTTAATATTTATGAGAAATTTTGTTAGTGACACACATTTCCCTAACAAAATTTCTAATAAATTTTCAGTCCGCAGAGTGATACATGTAAATAGACTGTTTAATTTAAAAGAGAATATGTACTCAAATACGAACATCGATTTATTTATTTATTTTTAAATTTCTAAACAAATATTTTCAATTCAATTATCTTTATTGTTAATAGCTTAAATGTTCTATGTTTACTGTGTGTTATTATTTACTCTTTGATAATGGCTTATGTGAGCCGAAAGCTTAGACCCGATAAAAAATTCAACAAATACTGTGATTTTTTGTTGTCTTTTAACGACATCACCATCAAGTATATCAGACGGTATGAACGGATCCTACACAAAATTAATAGACAAAACTTGTCTATATTATTCAATGAAACCTGCATTAATGAAAAAATGCTGCCAAAATACACACAATTTAAATATATATATATATATATATATATATATATAATCATTTCACCCCAAGTAAGGCAGTTTTACTGCTACTGGTGTGCAGGGAGCTACATAGGGGGAAAGTGATAAGAAAGAGGAACAAGATTTAGTGGGTGCCAAAGAATGAACAAGAGAAGGAGGTGAATACCTGTGTGATAAGAGTAGAGTGGAAAGAGAAAAGAACAGGAGGGAAAGGATGCGAGTCAATTAACCTTACATTTAAATTATTGGAGACTAGCAGTATAGCCCAGCGTTGCTCGGTGTAATGAAAGCTTTAAAACTAATCCATGGTTCTGGAGCTCAGATTCTTTGGACGTTGGCAGAAAAGACTATATTGTTTCCAGTTAAAGCGAAACCGTAGACTGAAAGAAAAATGAATGGATGTACGTCAAATTTTGATTTCCTGGTATCGATTTATACATACATACATATATATATATATATATATATATATATATATATATATATATATATATAATCGATTTTCTGCACTATTGTAAGAACTGCAACCTTGAAACTTCTGAATATCATTTCTTATGTCTTTGTCTATGAGTGTAACAAATTTGATTAAAATCGGACCACTCCTTCTATAAACCAATTTTGTCGATTATCGATTTTCGATATTTATCGGGGGTACCTCGACACAAAACCTAGCTAAGAACACTCGCAGACACTTATAGTACAACTGTGTAAATTTTCAAGAAAATCGATTTCGCCATTTCGGAGTCTATAGGTAACGGATACACACGCACACATATACACACACACACACACACACACATATATACACATACACACACATATATATACACACACACACAGACAAAGTTCCATTTATAAATAAGTTTAGATTGTAGCTGTCGAGGAAACAAGTATACGGAAGGGAATTCTACAGGCGGGAAGTGCGAGAAAAAAAGCTGGCAGAGTAGAAGTTGCGGTTGCATTTTATTGTTTTCACTGTAAAATGGTGTGACCTAATTGCTAGTCTAGTATCTCGAGTAAATTCATGCAGAGAAGGGCACCAGTGAGCTAAGCTCGTCGTTAGAATAAATGTTAATGTGGCTAAGGGTTTAAGTTTATTTATGGTGCAGTTTGACAGAATTATTATTGAGGTAAAGGGTGATGTCAAAGGGCCGATGCCGCCTCGTTATTGTCTCTCTCTCCATTTTTTGGCGGTTTTACTGATAAAATGTATTTTGGTAAGAAGGTTTTTTTTATCGTAAAGTGTTTGATACTGGTGTGGCGTTGATAATTACAAAGAGTTTGTATCTTTAACCCTCTAGGGCCATTCGTATCATATTTGATACAGTAATTCCCTTTAAGGAAACATTTGGTATTTCCCTATAAGGAAACATTTGGTATTCATTGACTGAGCAGTCAGTACTGCTTTCATTTGAAATTTATAAAATATTTTTTTTTTTTTTTCAGGAAAATATTTCTTTCAAGGCTTGTTTTCATACTGTATCAAATATGATACGAATGGCCCTAGAGGGTTAACTGAGCAGTTTCGTACCGACTTCGAATTTTCGTGGGGACACTGTTACGATGTTTTCATTAGTATAACGTCATAATGGTGTATTTTTTAAAATTTTATGAATAATATTTGGTTAGAATGTGTGAACTGTGCTTAAGCTTGGGAAAGGTATTAATCCGTCTCTTCCTTCCAGCTATGGGTTAAATAACAGGACAGATTGAATTCTATAGCCTTAGTTGGCTAACGGTCTACGCAGAAAATAATGGCAACCTACTGCAGGAAAATATTATTCATAGTCAGTAATGTCTCATTCGAGACATGACCACCTAAGCCTGTATCAGGTATGGTTTTAACTGTCACAAGTATGTAAAGCCAAAAAAGAAATTTTAACTGGGCTAAGAAATGGCTTATACATTTTTACGCCTCAAAGACGTAATCATAATAGATTTCCTTTAATCATAATAGAGAACCATTTTTGCTCTCCATCAGCATGACTGATGCTAACCTCCACGAGAGGTCATTCTAGGTTTCACATTTTTTACTGACATGAAGTGGAGCGATTATAGTGAATCAATTGCTCATTTGATTTGGTGTGATTTACGACATAACAACCTCAATGGGTAATTTAATACCGACCAAATTTTAAGGATATATTCGTATGAACTGAACGTTTATTCTTTGTAAGAAATCAGTTTTTTAGATCAGGCTTCACTGACGTATTTTTGCAAAGAGGGTTTTGTTGAGAGTCAGATGTATTGTTGGTATTTTCTTTTCTTGAAAAGTATATTGCTTGTAGGATGTGCATTGTGGTGAAGTGGATATCGGCTCGGAACGACAAATCGGGGAGCCCGAGTTCAAATTTCAGTTGAATTCCTTGCTTTCACTTACACACAAATACTCTTGAGAAAGGCATTAATACGTCTCTTCTCTCTAGTTATAGGTTAAATAACAGGATAGACTGAGTTCTATAGTCTTGGCTGGAAACCAGTCTACCGCAGAAAGTAATGGCAACCTACTGTGGGATAATCTTCTGCCCAATCAGTAATGTCTCTTTTGAAACATGATCGCCTAGTTGTTTCATGTATGGCACTTAACTGACTCAGTGATATTGCTGGTCATTTTTTTTTCTTAAAATGTATTGCCGATAATAATGTTTTAATATTTCAAAAGTATTTCCAAAATTTTTACTATAAAAATCTATTTTTATATTTTCATCGTGTTTCGAACCTAGTTTAGGGATTAACTATTTGTTCTTAGTTGAGACATTAACAGGTCCTACCACCCCGGGTCAGGGTAAACCTGGGAACAACAGCAATTATAAGATGATTCCACACTCCTCACGACTTCCTAATCAGAGGCCTTGCTGCCGGATGCAGATTATCGTCATATCCAAGTTTCGGATGTATTTTTGTCGTCATACCCAGACCGTCTCATTATGAGAGGTACCCTCTGCAGAGGTGCAGTCGGTATATTCTGAAGCTTTTGCGGACAGGGCGGTTGCTCAGCTGGTGCTAAGAAAGTTGGCTCACTATGTCGTGTCAGACAATGTTTCATGTCAGGATACATCTGGCATATTTATAAATCTACCATTTGTCCATACATGGAATATTGATGTCATATCTAGTTTGCTGCTCCGGTTATATATCTCAAGATTCTCGATTTAATCCAAAGAAGGGTCGGTAATGTTATCGGTCATAAACTGGTCTCTCGACTTCAGCGTAGATTCTTTGCCTTTTCTATAAATATTTTAATGACAGTTGTTCTAGTGAGCTCTTCTTGGTAACTTTGATCAAGTGAATTGAAGGGTAGTTGATCAAATTGTTTTACTATTGAAATTGCTAGAAGTAGCCGTAATTTCTATTCTAATAGTTTCTTTTTCTTGCACTTATAAAGTCTGGAAATCACTTACGGTTTATTGCTTCCCTGTCACCCACAATCTTAAAAAAATTTTCTTCCACTCCCTGTAACCCCTTGAGCCTCAGTGGCGTCATCGCCGTGAAATGATTAAAGAATGTTTTGATAAAATTCATTGATCAGTCAGTTAAGTATCATACGTGATATACGCTTAGGCGATCATGTCTCGAAAGAGACATGACTGACTGAACAAAAGATTTTCTGTCCTGCAATTTAAACCATCGCTGAACAGAGAAGATACGGATTATATTAATAAGTAATTAGTGGGGGATCAGTTTAATACTTAATAACAATAGAAACCGATCCCCCTCTTTATGCCCAGTAGAAGCTTTACTTATGTTTCCAACTATTATCTTCAGTCAGTCAGTTAAGTGCCATACGTGATACACGCTTTGGTCGATCATGTCTCGAAAGAGACAAAACTGACTGGGCAGAGGATTTTCTATCCTGCTCATTAAACTATAGCTGAAGTGAGAAGAGACGGATTGTATCAATAAGTAATAAGTAATTAGTGGGGGATCAGTTTATTACTTAATAACAATAGAAAAACGACTCCTCACTTTATGCCCAGTAGAAGCTTTACTTATGTTTCCAAGTATTATCTTCTTTCAGTCAGTTAAGTGCCATACGTGCCATACTTGGGAGATCATGTCTCTTTCGAGACATGACTGACTGGGTAGAAGATTTCCCCGCAGTAGGTTGCCATTACTTTCCGCGGTAGACTGGTTGCCAGCCAAGGCTATAGAACCCAATCTATCCTGTTATTTAACCTATAACTAGAGAGAAGAGACGGATTAATGCCTTTCCCAAGAGTATAAAACAATAAAAATAAAAGTAATATAAACTTGAATAAGATTTTCAATTTAGATTTAAAAAACAGATGTGCAAATTTAATAATTCATGATTTCCCCAGTATAGTGACGGAAGCCAATACATACATACATACCCCCCACACACATACACATATAGAAATATATATGTATGAATACAGTCGACATGTTTGAAAGAAAGTTTGTTGCCCAAATCTATCTATCTATCTATCTATCTATCTATCTATCTATCTATCTATACAAATACTTTTGGTACTTAAAGGAAATTAAGAAAACACCCACAAAAAATTGAAAATTAAAATCAACGAGAATATGTAAGTTTTCAAATTACCCATGCTTCTTGTGTCTATATAAAAATTATGCATTATTAAATTTCTTAAAAATTAGTATGAATTAAATAAACGTAATGAAATTCCTGTTATATGCAAACATTGCAAAATATTCACCTTAGAATAAAGTTAATAATTCTTCATATAAGCGTATTGATTAACTCATATATATCCTTTTATTTTTTTTTTTTGGATTATAATAGAAAAAAATTATGTTAATTCAGTAAAATTTAGGATTGATATTAGCTAAGAATACATGATGAACTGATAAAAAAAAAACAAAAAAAAAACTTAATTATACCAAAAGTCCCTTTAAGACAGGCCTAAAATAAAGAGTAGGGATACATATAGCTCTAATATTTCTTCGTAACTTTAATGTATCCATCTTGCCGGAAGTAATTAGTCTAGCCGTAAATATGACAGTTTTCCTTAGACATGAATGATACCCCACATCCCCTAACACCTAACCTATATTTTAAATTTTCAAATTGACTTCATTCTAATTAGTTCAATTAAAAAAAAACAACATATGATCTAACTTTGTTTTCACTACATCATATTAACTCTTTAAAAAGCAAACGTATGTTTTCTACATTCAAAGGTAAATTATTTTCACTACAGCAACTGAACATTGCCGGCTGACGTAATAAAGGAATCAAACCTCGAAACATGAAATTTTCCTGTCGTAATGTAAATAAAAATTATTTTTAAATAAAAAACTAATCATATTACGCTCTATAATCTACGTTTTATCGAGCATTTAAAAAAAAAAGAAAAGCCGGAAAACTCAAGATTTTGAACCTGTTTGTTCTCGGTATACATATATATATATATATTAATGCAGGTTTCATTGAATAATATAGACAAGTTTTGTCTATTAATTTTGTGTAGGATCCGTTCATACCGTCTGATATACTTGATGGTAATATCGTTGAAAGACAACAAAAAATCACAGTAATTGTTGATTTTTTTATCGGGTCTAAGCTTTCGGCTCACATAAGCCATTATCAAAGAGTAAATATTAACACACAGTAAACATAGAACATTTAAGCTATTAACAATAAAAATAATTGAATTGAAAATATAAGTCCATCCCTACCGTGGCGGATGGCCGAAGACAGTGACAAAATAGTGGTGTTGTGGTCCCTGGTCTGATTACAGACATTTGAGTACGTTATTGGAAATATCGAAATTGATTGTATTCAAACCAGGTTTAAATTGTTTAATGTAGAGTGCTTCGAGGATTTTTAGTTTCTGCTTATTATTTTCTTGTTTGAGTATGTACGTGTTATCAACAAGCGTTTTTCTCAGAAGTGTGCGTTGATAACCGTGTTGTTCTAAATGATGGAATATATTTGAATTTTTATTTAAGTGCAACGTCAGACGCCGTGAGAGCGAATTTGTGGTGTGGCCGATGTAGATATTATTGAGGTTGTTAGAGATACATTCTCTAAATGGACATATGAATTTATATACTACATTGGTTTTTTGCAAATCACGAACGGTGGGGGAAGAGTCGTTGCGGACAAATGAATTAGATGTAGTGGATTTAGTGTAATATATAATGAACTTAATTCTTTTGTTAGAGTCTGTCGGAGAAATATTAGTATTTATGAGTTTTTTTAGGATGTTTTCATCTAGTTGGTAGTTGGAGTGCATTTGGCTACGGTATAAGAGAGTGATATGTTTAGGATTGGTTGGGTTAGTATCATGTGTTGTTTTTTCCATGTTAAGACATCACCATCAAATATATCAGACGATATGAACGGATCCTACACAAAATTAATAGACAAAACTTGTCTATATTATTCAATGAAACCTGCATTAATGAAAAAATGCTGCCAAAATACACACAATATATATATGGCGAGAGAAAGAGAGAGAGAGAGAGAGAGTAATTTTTCAATGATCATGCATATAAAGTAGTTTTTATTATTATATATGTGTATATGTATATAGTATTTATAAACGTATACACACACACACACACACACACACACACACACACACACACACACACATATATATATATATATATATAAGAATTGTTAAAACTAGATTTATGTAACAATCTTTTAGCATTTTAAATGTTATATAAAATATCAACTTTATTAATTATATATATTACGAATAATCTCTATTATTATTTATAAACGTATAAAAATAAACAAATACTGTTAAAAAAAGTACATTTTTAAATTGAAAACTTTTTATTAATATTCTTTCCTATACATATTAAGACAGTATACGTGGATGATCATCACTATATATATATATATAAGGATTTTAAAACTATATTTATGTAACAATCTTTTGACATTTTAAATGTTATATAAAATATCAACTTTATTAAATATATATATTACGAATAATCTTTATTATTATTTATAATGATATTTATTATTTAGAATCAACTTAATAAAAGTTATCCAAATGTTGGAGAATTTTTGTCTTTATTTTCACCTGAAATTAAAGTAAAAATAAGATGTTAAGAACGGCTCATGATTAAACATAATAGACATTCATTGTCTCTTATATTTAGCAATATATATATATATAGAGAGAGAGAGTGTGTCCATAATGTTCGTGTCCACTTTTGAAAAATTATAACTTTATTTGTATTTGCGAAAGAAATAATTTGTAAAAATGATTAGAAAGAAGTAAATCTGTTTTTAAAGGCTTTATTGAAATTTTATTTAAGTTTACATAGGTCCCACCCTTCTACAGTTAAACAAATAAGATGTAACCGTAAATTCTACTCCAACAGCTTCTTTTCTCACGCTTCCAGCCTGTGGAACTCCCTTCCACAACTCTGCTTTCCCGACAGCTACAATCTCCAGGTGTTTAAATGTAGGGTCAATAGACACCTCCTATCACACTAACTCCCAATTATTCTCAGAACACTCTCATCTACCCAACCCTCATTCTCGGTATCCTTACCCGCCTATCACCCACCCTCTGACATTTCCTATATTTAATCATCCTTTCTCCACTCTACGTAGTCCCCTGCGCAGTAGTGGCAGTGACATGCCTTGCTCGGGGTGAAGCGCTTATAAAAAAAAATAAAAAAAATATGTCCTCCATCATTAGCAATACAAAGGGTAATACGATTTTTCAGTCCACGGAAAACATTTGCCAACTGATTTACAGTAATTCCTGAAATCACATTAGTATCAATAATTATACTTACAATTAGGTAAAACTTTATAAAATTTTTTACAGATTATTTCCATTACAAATACATATAAAGTTATAAATTTTTTAAAGTGCACAAATTTTACGTTTTATTTATTTAGATGTTTTTGTGGGTATTAGACCTTCCTTTAAGGATTTATTAGATCTATTTTTTCTACAGCATTTTTAATCTTTTTATAATAAGAATATCTAATCAAACTCCTAGTATTTCTTAGCATTATTGTAGGGTTAGGTCCCTAATGTGCTTACAGTTTACTGTGGTTTCGTGCCTCTGATTTAAAAGCTTGTTACTATTTATATATTTAAGGATCTCTATTTTTTCTTGAAGGCAAAGAAAACATTGTTCTTTTATAGATTTTGCTTTTCTTGCTTGTTTGAGGATTTTCCATTTAACCTTAGGTGTTTTATTTTTGTCTTTTAATTTCCAAAAGTATTTGGAGAGAGATGTCATGTTTTATTTTTCTTTGCTATTGAAGGATGAGAGGTGATTGTAAAAGCGCTTTTTAAATACGTTCATGGTATTCCCAATATATATTTTTTACAGATTATTTCCATTACAAATACATATAAAGTTATAAATTTTTTAAAGTGCACAAATTTTACGTTTTATTTATTTAGATGTTTTTGTGGGTATTAGACCTTCCTTTAAGGATTTATTAGATCTATTTTTTCTACAGCATTTTTAATCTTTTTATAATAAGAATATCTAATCAAACTCCTAGTATTTCTTAGCATTATTGTAGGGTTAGGTCCCTAATGTGCTTACAGTTTACTGTGGTTTCGTGCCTCTGATTTAAAAGCTTGTTACTATTTATATATTTAAGGATCTCTATTTTTTCTTGAAGGCAAAGAAAACATTGTTCTTTTATAGATTTTGCTTTTCTTGCTTGTTTGAGGATTTTCCATTTAACCTTAGGTGTTTTATTTTTGTCTTTTAATTTCCAAAAGTATTTGGAGAGAGATGTCATGTTTTATTTTTCTTTGCTATTGAAGGATGAGAGGTGATTGTAAAAGCGCTTTTTAAATACGTTCATGGTATTCCCAATATATATTTTTTCATCTTTAGGATTTTCTATGGATGAAATCGAACACATATATATCAGAGATTTCGTCAGACATTTATTGGTCATCTAAATAAATAAAACGTAAAATTAAAGAAATAAACAAGCTCCCAAACTATTACTAAAGTTTACAGCAATAACCTTACTTACCGTAATAACCTTACTTAAATACAAAAATATTCCGTACTAAAAAAAAAAATAAAAATTAAACGAAATAAATAGCCCCCAAACTCGAAAAAGAATCAAAATTCCTCTATTCAAAATTAAGATTAAAGATACTATTTCAGAATAATTATATCATACACAAAAATAAACTGTAAGCACATTGAAGATCTAACCCTACAATCATGCTAAAATATACTGGGAATTTTGAGTAGATATTTGTATCATAAAGGATAAAAATGCTATAGAAAAAATCGATCTAATAAATCCTTAAAGTAAGATCTATTACCCACAAAAATATCTATAGAAAAAATAAAAAATTAAAAGAAAAACCGATCCTCTAAACTCAAAATTAAGATTAAATATACAACTTTATATAAAAAACTGATAAAATACAAATTTGCATTTACTTCTTAAAAAATACAAGTTTAGATTTCTTGAAATAGCTTCGCCTAAATACAATAATACTCCAAACTTGAATATAAAATTAAAAAATATATAAAATACCCTATCCCGCTAAAATAAAAATAGAAAAAACAAAAATAAAATAAATAAATAAATATCCCGTACCGGAAAAATCAAAATTAAAAAGAAAAAACACCCCACCCCTATCACATATATCTAAGGAACACGAAATGGAAAGCCTCGCCACATCAATTAATTAAACACTAGCCAACCATAAAGCCGTCCTAAAAATTCTTAAGGTCAACAAACAAGATAAGTTCCTCAATCACACACACACACACACACACACACACACACACACACACACACACACACACACACACACACACACACACACAAAACTGACCAAGTAATCAGACCCCTCCACACACCACTTTCTTCGAAATCCTAACCCGACCGATAAAAACGTACATTCCAACAGATAAGGCCATTAATAAACGATTTCGCACTTACACACCAAGTTCTTCAAAAGTCTAACGGTCAAAACGAAAGACACTATCATTCATTATCAATAACCCCAACCAACCCCACAACAACAACGAACCAAATATAAACAGAGGATGATTCCAACTCTTGCTCTTTCCTCCTGATGAAATGTTGGTAACACAACATTGAAACAAACATATGATTGTAGAGAAGAGGACATATATAGAAAAAAATTATGTACATGTTCTAAAACATAATTTATAATAAATATTCACAGCTCTATACACCATATATCGAGCACTGTTTTAAATTAATGTTTTGGACGGGAAAAATTTTCTTTCCACGTTCTGTACTCATGAGAAGAAGCAAATAGGAAACGTCTATAAACTGAACTTTTTACCTTTATTTGAGCTTCATCATAAATTAAATATGGTGATTTTCTAAACGTAGCTTAGATATGGCATAAGAATGAAAGTATGTGCACCCAGTGAGAATCAAGCTCGCTATTAAAATTGTGCTAGCACGATAAGCATAAACCAAATACGGGGAGAAAAGAACACCTTTTGTGTGATGCCTGCTTTTCATTACTGAAATAAATTGTACATATATTTTTCTTGTCAGGTAGCGTTCGTCTGTATGATTTAGTTGCTCTATGCATCATTTCGTTGATAATTTATATGTTCGTCCGTCTAGTTTATATATATATATTTTTTGTCAGGTATCCGTATGCTGATTGGTGGATTTTTGTATGAGAGCAAAAGAATTTACTTTACACCGTTTGACATCGAAGATAAACTAATATTAGGTTCTTTA
The DNA here is from genome assembly GCA_037127315.1 of Ascarosepion bandense. Classification (NCBI taxonomy): domain Eukaryota; kingdom Metazoa; phylum Mollusca; class Cephalopoda; order Sepiida; family Sepiidae; genus Ascarosepion; species Ascarosepion bandense. Next base: position 765,815 of record JBBBDQ010000687.1, on the reverse strand, counting down.
ATTATGGATTTCATTAAAGTTAGTGATGAAAGAAAGTGAATTTGACTTGTTTATTGATTATAAAATATTTATTAGAATTCCTCCTAAGTATCTGCAGAACAAATTATGTTCTTTTATATCAAATCAATGTTACGGCCTGTTTTATTTATGTGTGTTTCTCTGTGTTATTTGATCCGTATTTGACTTCAATTTTTTCATTATTAATATCCAAAGTTTATTGACTCAGAATAAAAAAAAAAGCTGTGGCTATAAGTGTCTACTTTTCTCTTTATTAATATCAATATTTAATGTTTTCATTGAGTTATGACGATGTCGTGTACGATTTAACAAGCGTGTTACTTGTTCTTGCTTGTTGCTTTCTTCTCGCCATTTTCGTCATGATTACAGTGTTAATAATTTAACATTTATTATTTGCACTTCATGTTGTGCAATATATTTATTTTCTTTACAAGTATTTGATTGATTTGAATATTATGGTTTCGATGCAATTTTGATCACTATTATGACACTAATATCAAAGAAATGCCACGCCATTCGACTAGGAAGCCCTGTAGTAGACTGTAGATGAAATTTCAGCATGGGCAAGAGAATTTATATATTACATAGATCTTACTTAATAGATCTTACCAATACGGACAACATGACAAATTGCGTACATTACAAAATATGTTTTGACTGAGTGTACGACTTTTCTGACATTTCTAAGCGGAGCCCAAAATGTCAAGTACAGGCTGAGGATGCTAAAAGCACGCAGGTACAGAAATTTAGATACCTGGGAAATGTTCTAACGGAGGATGGAAAGTGCGGTGCTGAAGGCAAATTACCATTCCAGAATCCGAGCAGAATGTTGAGAGACATGAAATGTTCGCTAGTAACGAAGAAGAGAGTACAGAAATGTTATGTGATGTCTGTTCTTCAATATGGCAGTGAATGCTAGAAAATCCCCTCAAAGATAAAGCAACCGAATTGAGGATAACATGGATTAAACATGTGAGTAACAATGAGGTTTTAGAGAGGATTGAAACGAAAAGACAACTAATACTTAACATCAAGAAAAGACATCAGAAGTTCCTGGGACATGTAATAAGGAAGGAGTGTTTGGAGAATATGATACTCACAGGTTAGATAGAGGAGAAGAGAGTCATACTTGATGGACTTGCTCAAATAGATGGTAGAGCGGGGTTTGGGAGGGTTAATAGGAGAAAGCGTGTTAAGGGCTACTAGGCATAGGGAGATATGAAAAGCCTTGATCGCCTGCGTACTAAGAGGACACGACACAGACGAATAAGTACAACTCTTGCTTCATCTAGGAAAACATACTTCAATATAAACAACATAAATGCTGTAACAAAAAATAAACGTAAAACTGTGCTGCTAAAAATTACTGTAAATTTTATTGCTTCAAATATAACGGTTGACAATATTGCTTAGCGTTCATTAGAACGTGAAAATTACCCAAAATGGAATTATTTTTGTTGCAATGTCATGTTCATTCACGGGTTAAAGCATTTAAAAACTGTTCTTTTTATAAACATTTTAGAACATTACTAAAGTTTTCATAGCTGATTCTATTAATTGATGGTTTAATTTCTTTTAATGAATATTACCTCGAGGACCTGTAGTTTGCTTTTGTTGTTTTCTTAGTGTAGGATAGGTGTATTATCGATAATTATTTTTTATACTGTGATTGTAGACAGGAATGTTGTTGTGGATCTCTAGAAATAGACGAATGGTCAGAAATGTGTAATATAAGACGCCTTGTTAATGCAATTGTTGTAAATCCAATATATATCTGTTTTTTTTTGTTTTTTTTTGTTGTTTTTTTGTCGGAGATACATTCTCCCAAGGGACATTTGAATTAATATATAATGTTGGTTTTACGTAACACATCAGTTGGTGGGAAGGAGTTATTACGGATAATTAAATTAGTAGAATTGTATTTTCTATAATATATTACTAATTTTTGAGATTAGATAGATCTATCTATCGCCCGGTTCACACTCCACCCACGTCTATTGAACAGGTTAAGAGGGTCATCCCTTGTTTCCTGTTTAGGATGTGGTTTCCGGCTTTCTCTTTTCCAATCTTTTCACTATTACGTAGCCCTCTGCACATCAGTGGTGTTACCGCCTTGCTCGGGGTGATACGATTAAAAAAAAATTGGGGGAGGGATCAACGGGAGGTATATTAGTTTTACGGTCATTTTTGTTAATACAACTCACACCCGTTAAGGTGATATCGGAATGAGATTAAAAGTACTCTGGAACATCTAGAAATGAATAATAAAATCATATGTCAACCTTACAGCTCATTTGTTACATCTTTCAATTATAATACGTGAAAGATTATCCTGGAGTATGAACGAATTTTATTCGAAATAAGCAGACAAATATAGATGTAATCATTACATCTCATCTTTACGTTTAGACATCCGATTGCTTCTAGCCAGGATTGAAATCCAACCGAGTCGACATCAGTCGGAGATTCTGCTTTTAAGCCATGTGTGCACGGTGGGGACATGATAATTTTAGCGTGTTATATACACGATGTAAACATCAATTTAAAGTTGAGCTGGCTAGATGTAGACTTAAGTTTTACGCTAAAAGTTTCTTTTCTTTTACTTTTCGCTTGTAGAACTCCCTTCCGGCTCTGTTTTTTCTAGCCAACTTTAATCTGCAAAAATTTAAATGCAATGTCAATCGCTATTTATGGTCCACCTGATTACTCTTCTTTTATTCACGAATCTCATGCTTCTGTTTTATAATTCTTTTGCACCGAGTGACCACCTCTGTTTCAGTGGGTTTGCTGCCTTGCTTGGGGTGAAATCGATTAAAAATAAAAACAAAAACAAGCACCACCCATCACAGAAATTGAGACAGAATCAGGCCAACGAGCGTCAGTTTACTGTATTGCTCTTAAAGTGTATATGGCTGATAAAATGGCACTGTGAATACTAGAAACATTTTCATTAATTCGATCACGTTTAATCTCACAGAAGGCGTCGTCTAACAGCGAGAAAGACTAAAGAGTTTGTCACAAAAGCTAGAAGCGATAACGATAAAAATAATGGTATAAAGAAGATAAAATTCTGAGAATTTCAAAGAAGATCAAAATATTTACCTGTTGTGATGGCAGTTACAAAAGTTTGACGAGTCGTTTTACTTATTTCTGTTCCAACTGTTATCGTTTCCCCACTTGTAAGAGGAATTAAATCAGTTGTTGATATATTATGCCTTTGCGACGATGATATGTAATTCGACGTCCCCGATATCATAGACGTTATACTGCCACCAGTCGTGTTAGTTGTAGGCACCGTGGAGATTGTTAATGTCGCAACTGTTGTTGTCATCGATGTCTCAACTGGAGACGACTCCGGCAATGTGTTTGCCGTTGCTGTTCCTGACGGAGCTGAGATTGATGCTGTCTCTATTGTAGTCTTACCTGTTCCAGCATTTGTTGTAGATGTTGGCAATGCTGTTGATGTCACCTCCGTAGCTGTACTCGGCGTTGAAGTCGCCGTTAATATTGTAGTTGACACCGATCCTCCATTTATTGTTGACGCCGGCAATCTAGTTTCAGATGTTGGCATAGAATTTGGCGTTGTCATCACTGAAGTTGTCACAACTTCTTTATCTGTTGTCGAAATCGGCAGCATAGAGGATATTGTCGCTATATCCGTATTTGGCGGGGAAGATGTTTCGGCCGACATAGTGGTAATCGGCAGTTGTTCAACTTTTGTCGACATTAGTAATGTAGGGGATGTTGTTTCCATAGTTGTCGGCAATGTTTCTATTGTTGCTTGAGTTGTGTTTTCTGTTGCCATCATAGTTGCAGCTTTAGGTGAACAAATCAAGAAAGCAATGAGCATTATAAAATAATTACAAGAGACTGAAAATTTCCCATGATTTCGATTCGTGTTTAATTTAGACTTTAATTGTTTACTGAAAATATGAAAACAAATTTGCTGGGCATAAAGGCTAATCAACCAAGCTAACCAGGAATAATTGATAATGAAAAAAGTTGGATCGACATTTGAAGAAATTAAAAAAAAAAGAAAGAATGCAGAGATAGTGATTGTTATTAATTAAGTTCTCTTATTTATTTATTTTTTAATAAAGAAATAATTATTTTTTAAATGTCTTTTATAATGATCTTAATATTAAAACAAACTTCAAAATAAAGCCGTCCTAAAAATTCTTAAAGTCAACAAATAAGATAAGTTCCACACACACACACACACACACACACACACACACACACACACACACACACACACACACAAAACTGACTAAGTAATCAGACCCCTCCACACACCACTTTCTTCGAAATCCTAACCCGACCGATAAAAACGTACATTCCAACAGATAAGGCCATTAATAAACGATTTCGCACTTACACACCAAGTTCTTCAAAAGTCTAACGGTCAAAACAAAAGACACTATCATTCATTATCAATAACCCCAACCAACCCCACAACAACAACGAACCAAATATAAACAGAGGATGATTCCAACTCTTGCTCTTTCCTCCTGATGAAATGTTGGTAACACAACATTGAAACAAACATATGATTGTAGAGAAGAGGACATATATAGAAAAAATTATGTACATGTTCTAAAACATAATTTATAATAAATATTCACAGCTCTATACACCATATATCGAGCACTGTTTTAAATTAATGTTTTGGACGGGAAAAATTTTCTTTCCACGTTCTGTACTCATGAGAAGAAGCAAATAGGAAACGTCTATAAACTGAACTTTTTGCCTTTATTTCAGCTTCATCATAAATTAAATTTGGTGATTTTCTAAACGTAGCTTAGATATGGCATAAGAATGAAAGTATGTGCACCCAGTGAGAATCAAGCTCGCTATTAAAATTGTGCTAGCACGATAAGCATAAACCAAATACGGGGAGAAAAGAACACCTTTTGTGTGATGCCTGCTTTTCATTACTGAAATAAATTGTACATATATTTTTCTTGTCAGGTAGCGTTCGTCTGTATGATTTAGTTGCTCTATGCATCATTTCGTTGATAATTTATATGTTCGTCCGTCTAGTTTATATATATATATTTTTTGTCAGGTATCCGTATGCTGATTGGTGGATTTTTGTATGAGAGCAAAAGAATTTACTTTACACCGTTTGACGTCGAAGATAAACTAATATTAGGTTCTTTAATTATGGATTTCATTAAAGTTAGTGATGAAAGAAAGTGAATTTGACTTGTTTATTGATTATAAAATATTTATTAGAATTCCTCCTAAATATCTGCATAACAAATTATGTTCTTTTATATCAAATCAATGTTACGGCCTGTTTTATTTATGTGTGTTTCTCTGTGTTATTTGATCCGTATTTGACTTCAACGAGCGTCAGTTTACTGTATTGCTCTTAAAGTGTATATGGCTGATAAAATGGCACTGTGAATACTAGAAACATTTTCATTAATTCGATCACGTTTAATCTCACAGAAGGCGTCGTCTAACAGCGAGAAAGACTAAAGAGTTTGTCACAAAAGCTAGAATAGATAACGATAAAAATAATGGTATAAAGAAGATAAAATTCTGAGAATTTCAAAGAAGACCAAAATATTTACCTGTTGTGATGGCAGTTACAAACGTTTGACGAGTCGTTTTACTTATTTCTGTTCCAACTGTTATCGTTTCCCCACTTGTAAGAGGAATTAAATCAGTTGTTGATATATTATGCCTTTGCGACGATGATATGTAATTCGACGTCCCCGATATCATAGACGTTATACTGCCACCAGTCGTGTTAGTTGTAGGCACCGTGGAGATTGTTAATGTCGCAACTGTTGTTGTCATCGATGTCTCAACTGGAGACGACTCCGGCAATGTGTTTGCCGTTGCTGTTCCTGACGGAGCTGAGATTGATGCTGTCTCTATTGTAGTCTTACCTGTTCCAGCATTTGTTGTAGATGTTGGCAATGCTGTTGATGTCACCTCCGTAGCTGTACTCGGCGTTGAAGTCGCCGTTAATATTGTAGTTGACACCGATCCTCCATTTATTGTTGACGCCGGCAATCTAGTTTCAGATGTTGGCATAGAATTTGGCGTTGTCATCACTGAAGTTGTCACAACTTCTTTATCTGTTGTCGAAATCGGCAGCATAGAGGATATTGTCGCTATATCCGTATTTGGCGGGGAAGATGTTTCGGCCGACATAGTGGTAATCGGCAGTTGTTCAACTTTTGTCGACATTAGTAATGTAGGGGATGTTGTTTCCATAGTTGTCGGCAATGTTTCTATTGTTGCTTGAGTTGTGTTTTCTGTTGCCATCATAGTTGCAGCTTTAGGTGAACAAATCAAGAAAGCAATGAGCATTATAAAATAATTACAAGAGACTGAAAATTTCCCATGATTTCGATTCGTGTTTAATTTAGACTTTAATTGTTTACTGAAAATATGAAAACAAATTTGCTGGGCATAAAGGCTAATCAACCAAGCTAACCAGGAATAATTGATAATGAAAAAAGTTGGATCGACATTTGAAGAAATTAAAAAAAAAGAAAGAATGCAGAGATAGTGATTGTTATTAATTAAGTTCTCTTATTTATTTATTTTTTAATAAAGAAATAATTATTTTTTAAATGTCTTTTATAATGATCTTAATATTAAAACAAACTTCAAAATAAAGCCGTCCTAAAAATTCTTAAAGTCAACAAATAAGATAAGTTCCGCACACACACACACACACACACACACACACACACACACACACACACACACACACACAAAACTGACTAAGTAATCAGACCCCTCCACACACCACTTTCTTCGAAATCCTAACCCGACCGATAAAAACGTACATTCCAACAGATAAGGCCATTAATAAACGATTTCGCACTTACACACCAAGTTCTTCAAAAGTCTAACGGTCAAAACAAAAGACACTATCATTCATTATCAATAACCCCAACCAACCCCACAACAACAACGAACCAAATATAAACAGAGGATGATTCCAACTCTTGCTCTTTCCTCCTGATGAAATGTTGGTAACACAACATTGAAACAAACATATGATTGTAGAGAAGAGGACATATATAGAAAAAATTATGTACATGTTCTAAAACATAATTTATAATAAATATTCACAGCTCTATACACCATATATCGAGCACTGTTTTAAATTAATGTTTTGGACGGGAAAAATTTTCTTTCCACGTTCTGTACTCATGAGAAGAAGCAAATAGGAAACGTCTATAAACTGAACTTTTTGCCTTTATTTCAGCTTCATCATAAATTAAATTTGGTGATTTTCTAAACGTAGCTTAGATATGGCATAAGAATGAAAGTATGTGCACCCAGTGAGAATCAAGCTCGCTATTAAAATTGTGCTAGCACGATAAGCATAAACCAAATACGGGGAGAAAAGAACACCTTTTGTGTGATGCCTGCTTTTCATTACTGAAATAAATTGTACATATATTTTTCTTGTCAGGTAGCGTTCGTCTGTATGATTTAGTTGCTCTATGCATCATTTCGTTGATAATTTATATGTTCGTCCGTCTAGTTTATATATATATATTTTTTGTCAGGTATCCGTATGCTGATTGGTGGATTTTTGTATGAGAGCAAAAGAATTTACTTTACACCGTTTGACGTCGAAGATAAACTAATATTAGGTTCTTTAATTATGGATTTCATTAAAGTTAGTGATGAAAGAAAGTGAATTTGACTTGTTTATTGATTATAAAATATTTATTAGAATTCCTCCTAAATATCTGCATAACAAATTATGTTCTTTTATATCAAATCAATGTTACGGCCTGTTTTATTTATGTGTGTTTCTCTGTGTTATTTGATCCGTATTTGACTTCAACGAGCGTCAGTTTACTGTATTGCTCTTAAAGTGTATATGGCTGATAAAATGGCACTGTGAATACTAGAAACATTTTCATTAATTCGATCACGTTTAATCTCACAGAAGGCGTCGTCTAACAGCGAGAAAAACTAAAGAGTTTGTCACAAAAGCTAGAAGTGATAACGATAAAAATAATGGTATAAAGAAGATAAAATTCTGAGAATTTCAAAGAAGACCAAAATATTTACCTGTTGTGATGGCAGTTACAAACGTTTGACGAGTCGTTTTACTTATTTCTGTTCCAACTGTTATCGTTTCCCCACTTGTAAGAGGAATTAAATCAGTTGTTGATATATTATGCCTTTGCGACGATGATATGTAATTCGACGTCCCCGATATCATAGACGTTATACTGCCACCAGTCGTGTTAGTTGTAGGCACCGTGGAGATTGTTAATGTCGCAACTGTTGTTGTCATCGATGTCTCAACTGGAGACGACTCCGGCAATGTGTTTGCCGTTGCTGTTCCTGACGGAGCTGAGATTGATGCTGTCTCTATTGGAGTCTTACCTGTTCCAGCATTTGTTGTAGATGTTGGTAATGCTGTTGATGTCACCTCCGTAGCTGTACTCGGCGTTGAAGTCGCCGTTAATATTGTAGTTGACACCGATCCTCCATTTATTGTTGACGCCGGCAATCTAGTTTCAGATGTTGGCATAGAATTTGGCGTTGTCATCACTGAAGTTGTCACAACTTCTTTATCTGTTGTCGAAATCGGCAGCATAGAGGATATTGTCGCTATATCCGTATTTGGCGGGGAAGATGTTTCGGCCGACATAGTGGTAATCGGCAGTTGTTCAACTTTTGTCGACATTAGTAATGTAGGGGATGTTGTTTCCATAGTTGTCGGCAATGTTTCTATTGTTGCTTGAGTTGTGTTTTCTGTTGCCATCATAGTTGCAGCTTTAGGTGAACAAATCAAGAAAGCAATGAGCATTATAGAAATAATTACAAGAGACTGAAAATTTCCCATGATTTCGATTCGTGTTTAATTTAGACTTTAATTGTTTACTGAAAATATGAAAACAAATTTGCTGGGCATAAAGGCTAATCAACCAAGCTAACCAGGAATAATTGATAATGAAAAAAGTTGGATCGACATTTGAAGAAATTAAAAAAAAAGAAAGAATGCAGAGATAGTGATTGTTATTAATTAAGTTCTCTTATTTATTTATTTTTTAATAAAGAAATAATTATTTTTTAAATGTCTTTTATAATGATCTTAATATTAAAACAAACTTCAAAATAACTTTCAAACTTCATTCATTGCCTTTCTCTTCCAATATTATCCCGATTTTTTATACGTGTGTTAATCCTATGCCAAATTTATCTTCGGTGAGCTTATTTTCTTGTTATGTGGAAAATCAAACTTTTCTTTCAATTTTTTCTTTCGCTTTTCTGCCGTTTTCTTTTTATTTATTTCTCTCTTTCTCTTCGTCTGTTTTCTTAATTGTTGAATTCAATTCTAAGATAACGCCGCACAGATGTAATCACCGGTTTGCGGTTAGGTAGACCCGAACACTCACTGAATTTATTTGCTGTATGTATACGATTGGTGACAAGTACTTCTCGTCGAATCACGTTACTTCGCGTTTGGGTATATATATATATATATATATATATATATATATATATATATATATATATATTTTATATTGCATTCATTTTGAAGCCACTCTTTCTCTTTCCCATTCTCTCGCCCTTTCCGGCTACTCGGCCAACAAGCTGTCCAGCTTCGTCGCTTCCTCTTCTCCAAGTGTACGACTGGAAATTACTGAAGTGGCAAGAATCGATAATTTACGGTGGTCAGTCGCCGGTGCTAAAAGAGGAAAGATGGTGATTCTGATTGGATCAATCGATTGGCAACCAATAGACGACGTGTGCGTACGCGTTTGGAATGCATACACACACGCGCATGTGCGCATTCATGGAAAGGCTTACAGATTGTCTATCATCAACTTATCTTGCCAACCTTCCATTTCTCTTCTCCTTCCCCTTTATTTTCTTGTATCCGGGTATTTTCTTTTATCAAAAGGGAGGGTTTTCTTTCTTTCTTTCTTTCTTTCTTTCTTTCTTTTCAGTTCCATCTTTCTTTCTTTCTTTCTTTCTTTTCAGTTCCCTCTTTCTTTTCAGTTCCATCTTTCTTTCTTTCTTTCTTTCTTTCTTTCTTTCTTTTCAGTTCCCTCTTTCTTTCTTTTTTCTTTCTTTTCAGTTCCATCTTTCTTTCTTTCTTTCTTTCTTTCTTTCTTTCTTTCTTTTCAGTTCCCTCTTTCTTTCCTTCTTTCTTTTCAGTTCCCTCTTTCTTTCTTTTTTATTTCTTTCTTTCTTTCTTTTCAGTTCCATCTTTCTTTCTTTCTTTCTTTCTTTCTTTCTTTCTTTTCAGTTCCCTCTTTCTTTTTCTTTCTTTTCAGTTCCATCTTTCTTTCTTTCTTTCTTTCTTTCTTTCTTTTCATTTCCATCTTTCTTTTCAGTTCCCTCTTTCTTTCTTTTTCTTTCTTTTCAGTTCCATCTTTCTTTCTTTCTTTCTTTCTTTCTTTTCAGTTCCCTCTTTCTTTTCATTTCCATCTTTCTTTCTTTCTTTCTTTCTTTCTTTCTTTCTTCCTTTCTTTCTTTTCAGTTCCATCGTTCATTAGTTCTTTGTTCTTTCTGTCTTCTTCTCATTCCATATTTCTTTCTTTCTTGCTTTCTTTCTTTTTTCTTTCTTTTTTCTTTTTTCTTTCTTTCTTTCTGTCACATTTCTTATTTTTATATTTGCTTTCTTTTCTTCTCTTTCATTATCTTTCACTCCCTCTCTTTCTTTATTTATTTCTTTTATACTTTTTCTTTATTGGTTTCTTTTATCATCTCAGTTTCCTTTTTCTTTCTTTCTTCTCGTTCTTTCTTTCTTTCTTTCTTGTCTGTCACATTCTATTTTTTCTTTACTTTCTTTCTGTCTTTTTTTATATTTTTAACTCCCTACTTTCCTTTCTTTATTCCCTAACATTATTTTATTTTCTTGTAGCTTTCTTCTTTCGTCTCATTTTCATTCATTTTTTCTTTCTTTCTCATCGCTTCAATGAAGATTCATATTTAACCGAATAGCCGGAACTGAATTCTCTACTTACCAAGTGCCCTAATGTTTTACCGCAATAAACTCACTGTTAAGCATTAGTTGACTGCCATCTGCCGATCCAGTGGGTGTCTTATCCTGATTAGACGCCTTGTGGTCTTGGTTAAAGATTAGAATGCCTCTTCTTAATGCTTCTTGTCCAAGAAAGACGCCTTTCTTAGCGACGGGAGATTTTTAATTATACCTCGTATAATTACTTATCATCTTCACACTGGCGCAGAAACCTTTTGCCAGAGAAAGATGTCCGCTGTAGGGTCAGGGGTCAACAATTAAATATCACTTTAGTATATCAGTAAGTTCATAGCCTAATGAGGGATAATGAATTTAGTTTACATAAAAATGATACATTCTTATGACTAGATCACGTTAAAACACCACCTCCTGTATGATCGACGAAATTAAGCAACGTCGATCATTGTTAGTATCTAGATGGGCGACCGTTTGGGAATGTATCAAGCTGGGATGTGATGAGTATTTAATACTGACTCGTAATTTTTAATTGAAGAGCTGAGTTCTAATTTTAGTTAGGTTTATTGTATTCACATGCACTTTGGGAAAGATGTTAATCCACTTCTTCTTGCCCCAGCTGAAAAATCCTTTAATCTAAAAACATTTACTGGCTCTAAATAACCTGCAGAGTTGATGAGCCACAGAAAACTAATGAATCAATCAAACAAGTAAATACTGATTAACAGGCATCTTTTAAGATTTATTTACATTAGAATACAAAGAATAGAAGCGACTGTGGTCATAAATTGAGGGTTCAGTTTATATAGTGATTGTAATATGGAATGAATCCCCCACTTTATATCCTCATTATAATGTCTTTGTTGTTGATCAAATTCTGATTAGGGATGTATCCATCTCTTCTCCTCCCCAGCTATGGATTAATTAATAAGACTTGCATTATTAAATCATTATAATCTAAAAAAAAAAAAAAAAATGGATAGATTTTCTGTAAGTTGGAAAGTACTTGAAAACCACACCCCAGATTGACCGAAACGTAGTGAGAAAATTGAGTAGACGGAACCGATCGTTGGCTGTATTAGCACGAAGTCACAAGTAACCGGGACCGTATTAAACTTGTTCCTTCACATTTACTATCCAAAACAATTTATTCAATCTTAACAACATAAAAATATTTACAATCACATCGAAAACTATCATGGATATGATGAAAAACCAAAATACCCATAACAATAATAAGACAGAAGCAGGTATATATAAAATAAACTGTCGCAATTGCTTCACACAATACATTGGAGAAACTTGCAGAAATGGAAAATAATCGTATCCATGAACACAAAAAAGAACACAACACAACAGGCTAGCGATATGTAGAAATAACTTTGATCTAAAGAATGCCACACTTATTAAAAGAGAAAGTAATTTATATTATATTATTTATAATGTAAAACATATATTAATCCCAAACCAAAAGAAAAGAAATAATAATTGAACTCAATAACATTTATTGGCTTTAGTTAGTCATTAAATTACATCACTTAGTCCCCTCCATAATTTAACGTGGCGTTTCAGTCAACCTGATTTATATTTATAAGCGTTCTTAAATTAAAAAATTCTGAAAAACTAAATTTTACACACTCCACCCATGTCTATTGAACAGGTTAAGAGGATCATCCCTTGTTCCCTGTTTAGGATGTGGTTTCCGGCTTTCTCTTTTCCAATCTTCTCACTTTGTTTTTTTTTTTTTCAATTGGAGTAGATAGATCTATCTATCGCCCGGTTCACACTCCACCCATGTCTATTGAACAGGTTAAGAGGATCATCCCTTGTTCCCTGTTTAGGATGTGGTTTCCGGCTTTCTCTTTTCCAATCTTCTCACTTTGTTTTTTGTTTTTTTCAATTGGAGTAGATAGATCTATCTATCCCCCGGTTCACACTCCACCCATGTCTATTGAACAGGTTAAGAGGCTTATCCCTTGTTCCCTGTTTAGGATGTAGTTTCCAGCTTTCTCTTTTCCGATCTTTTCACTATTACGTAGCCCCCTGCACATCAGTGGTGTTACCGCCTTGCTCGGGGTGATACGATTAAAAAAAAAAATTTAATGGGCAATATGAATGACATTTTGCCAAATAATATTCTTACATTTTCCATGATAAAGTTCCTCAGAAGACGAAACGTGTCAGCTAAGATAAGTTTTCCTTTTGTCGTCATCCATATTGTCCTTTTACAGATACATTTTTTAAATTTATGTCTGAAATTTTTGTATTTGTCTATATTTCTGAGATGAGGTAGTATTTACAGTATTTACATCATTCGGACTATTGTTCTCATCTATTGCAGGGTTAGAGAGGGATAACATGACTTCCAATCGAGGCTTTACTACGCAAGGCATGAGAAGGATATACCCCAGTGATTGTAATAAAGGATTTCTGTTCGAAATTCCTAGCACCTGAAGAAGGCCGGAGCGTAAAACGGTCGAAACGTCGCACAAAGATGAGGACAATAATAATGTAAATTCTGAAATTTTTGAGTCAGCAGACTTTCATTCAAACATTTTTTTTTATTTAATACGACCGAAAAGGAAGATTTAATTAATATTTTTAGTTTTTTTCCAGTATCCTTACGTTTTTTCATTTTATAGGTGTAAGGGAGTACAAAACTTTTCCATAATTTGTATTGTTCCAAGTACTTTCCGCCATTTCTATAGTAATTTTCAATGGTATTGTGTCTCTGATGTTATTTTTTATTCATTTCTATTAAGAATGATAATCATGTAAATTATAGCCTCATGCAACATGTGAAGGATCGGTTTGAACGCTCCTATTAAAAAACAATACAAAAATAAATTACAGCATAAGGTAATTTCTTTTTGCATTGTTTTTGTTCATACCGAGCCTTCACATGTCGCACGAGGCTATAATTTTTTAATAGAAAGATACTCACGCAAATTCTAGTATAACATGAAAAAAAAAAAACAACAAAAAAACAAAACAAAAAAACAACAACAAAAAAACAAATTTAACACTGTATTTCCACTATTAAATAATGTGAGGTTGATAGCAGTAGAGTAATGTTTGATATACAGGGCCACCCTAATAGGGAGATGTTTCTGATAATGTGATTTATTTAGAATTTGAGTGTTTTCGACAAGAATTATAAATTGTGTAAATAATGTGTTGATAGAAGCAATCGGATGCCTAGCAATCGAATATCTAGCCACACTGAAGAGCTGTGATACAGCGAAACAGGCTTGTATGTGGATGACTATATATAGTCTGCTATTCAGTGACTGTTATCGTCGCATAGCAATGTTTTATGTCAACACAAGATATCATCATCATTGATGGTGGATGTCTTTATGTCAGCGTCCCTGTAACCACTCTGAAGATGGTTTATATGAGCCGAAAGCTTAGAATCAGCATAATAAAAAATATCCAAATGTTGTACACTTTTTTTCTTTATTTTCATCTGAAATTAAAAGCAAAATACGATGTTTAGAACGGCTGATGATTAAACATAACAGACATTCATTATATTTAACAGTATATGTTTAGAAAATTATATGCTGTCTCGAGACACTACACTATATATATATATATATATATATCCTGTTATATATATGCATGTGCGAGATAGAAAGAGACACGATGAGAGAGACAGGGATCCCTCTACGTGTGCTACTGATATAATCTAAATCATTTCTACCTTCTTTTCTTGCACTTCCCGCCTGTGGAATTCCCTTCCGTTTACTTGCTTCCCGACATCTAAACTCTCTAAGAATTTAAATGTAAAGTCAACAGTCATCTCCCTGTCTCACTGACTTGCATCCTCTTTCTCATGCTCCTTTCTCCGTCCACTCCACTCTCATCAGTATCCTCATCCTTCTCGGACCCACTTCCTTAAACCAACATTCATCAAACAAATAAATCTTGTATACACTAAGATATCAAATTATACCTTCATATAAATACGAAAAAATGGAAAACAGCAGCAGAAAAAAGATCCTGAAGTGTGAAGACATTACAACAATGCCCCACCCCCGAAACTTCGAAGTCGACATGACTGAAATAACACTGTTCAATTAAGTGGCAAGTTTCTCCACATTAAATATGGTGATATAAAGAAAACGAAAAACAAGAAAAACGGCAGTTAATTTTTGAAATGTAAACAAGATTGCGTTGAAGTATGAAACAGACTCTGGCCACTTGATGTTGATTTTAGTTTCCACTTTTAAATTTACTCAGCCCTAACCCTGATATAGGGCACTGTCAGTCAGCCAGTTAAATGCCATACACTTGGTCGATCATGTCCCAAAATAAGCATGACTAATTGTGCAGAATATTTTCCCGCAGTAGGTTGCTATTACTTTCTGTGATAGACTGGTTGCCAACCAAGGCTATAGAAGCCTGTAGACATTTCTCCTGCTTTTTAATCCATAAGTGGAGGGGTATTCAACAGATTAATACCTTTCGCAAGGGTATTTGCGCGTAAGGGAATGCAAAGAATTCAATCATAGAGTACTATACATGTAACATGAATATAGCACGCTTTAAAATGATATTTTTATAATTCATATATATATATATATATATATATATATATATATATATATATATATATATTAGGGACCTCCACAAAAACGCGATACCTAAATGAATTTTTAAAAATTTAAAATATTTCTTTATTCTATTTAGAAATGTTAGCATAAGTTAATTATAGTCCCCGCTCTTATTTGCTGATAGTGTTGTGTATGATCATCCGCACTTACAAAAATCGGTACGTATATGCACATTTAAAACGATTCAAAATTCTTTCGATTGGTGTTTGATGATTTGCTTGAATCTTTTCAACTTATGGTTAGTAAATATTTTCTTTTTCGTCCCATTTCCCTTCAGGACATAGGTAATCATGCCCTTCCACATCTCCTTGTAGCTCTTAACAACGTTTCTATTGTTAATCCGCCAAAACATTGCTCTGCTATCCATTTGCTCAAGCCCATCAAGTATGTCACGAGCTGCTTCCCTTGTCCCTCTTATAGTATATACGTAGTCTTCTCTTAGCATTAATATCATCTAAAAGGCTGAAATTAATGCAAAATTTTAACAATATTTATTTCTAATTAAAAAAATGCAAACACTTCTTGTAAAAATTCATTATTCATCGAAAAATTGTTTGAAGTCAATAGAGTCCTTAATATATCGTAATTATATAAGCAATTTTCTAATTAAATAATTTCTTAGATTTAATGCATTTGTCATTTTAGAATTCAGAGCAGAATTTAGGTAAATAGTGTTTCTGTTTGACAAAAACAAATTGATAATTTAAATTCTCTAAGAAGATCTGCTTTTGACTCATATAAATATGAAATTAAGTAAGTGGGGTTAACGGACGTGAAAAAGAAAATACCAGGAAAAAACACCCCCAAAACTCAACAGTTTCCTACACTATGTATCTCCACTAATTCGCTTAAAGTACAGTATAGTATGAAGAAAATGACCCCCAATTAATTAACTTTTTTCCTCAGTATGTTTATGTTAGTAAGAAAAAAGATCTAAGTATTTTTTTAATTATTTAAATTTTTTTTTAATCCTTTTTAACACATTAAAAATTTTGTTAAAAATCTTGTTTTCTTTTTCGTCAGCAGACAACCAAATTTTTACCAGAGTTTATAGTAGAAAAT
Source organism: Ascarosepion bandense (assembly GCA_037127315.1). NCBI lineage: Eukaryota > Metazoa > Mollusca > Cephalopoda > Sepiida > Sepiidae > Ascarosepion > Ascarosepion bandense. Next base: position 749,168 of record JBBBDQ010000687.1, on the reverse strand, counting down.
GTAATATTACGAAACTCATTTTTTTCCGGTGAAAAACACAATAATTTAGAAATTCTTACAAAAATCAAATAGTTGGATTTTCATGAAACGGACCCAATGGTTTAATAGAAAGCTCTGGACTTATTTACAAATGAATGAAATTACTTTCGAAATTATTATTTTTAGCAAATCGTGGTAAAAATATTTTACATCTGCTACACCCCTCCGCGTCATTTCATGAAATTTCAAGAAAATAAATTCCGTTTTGAAAATTTGTTTTAGTTAAACGCAGGAATTCTTGGAATGTAAATTATCTTTTGTTTTTAAACACTTAGCCTTTTCTCCGAACAGTAAAATAAAAAAATACGATAAAACTATGAGTATTTAATTAGATAAGCTTCTAATTGTGTTTACGAAAATATATATATTAAGGACATTATAATCTGAAGAAATTTTCTTTTTTCGATGAAAATGAATTTGATAAGAATTGTTTTCATTTTTTTAAAATTATAATAATTTATAAAGTTTCAAAATCTTTTAAAAATTCTTCAAAGACTTGTGGCGGTTAGGTTATTAAGTTATTAAGTGAAGACTATATTTACTAATCGAAAATTGAAAAGCTCAATACAAATCTTCGAGACAAAAGTACGATATTCCGTGTGTTAGATTAAAAGGTCACAGGTTTCATGGTTGAAGAAACCATGAAACCTGTGACCTTTTAATCTAACACACGGAATATCTAACACACGGAAAAAATTTTTTACAGGAAAAAAGAAAAATTGGAAAATTATCTCAATTATGGTCAACCAAACTTAGCTTATCGCCACTCCTGGCTGTCATCACTCACTTAACAGGTTAGAAAGCTATCAACTGTATTAGACAGGTTAGAAAGCTATCAAAGAAATACGTTTATTCTAAATTTAATGCTATAAACAAGTAATATTTGTGTAAATCAGAATAATTTATCTTTTAATTTGCTAATTTTCTAAAAATAAAGTGTTTTAAATGTATATATTGTTTTTGCAAAATTTTAAAACCGAGAATTAAATTTTGATTCCAAGCTTGTCAATCTGTCAAAATGGACGCAAAAATCGATAACTTTTAAAAACTCTAAAATAGCTGAGATTCTAATCAATATAATTTCTGTTTAAAATGCACCAGAGTATTTTGCTTACTGGAAATAGTAAATTTAATCCTTTAGCTTTCAATTAAAGCTAAAATTAAAGCTTCAAGAAAACTTTTTATTTATCAAAATTTACTTTTAAAATTTAGATATCGCAAATTATCGTAAAAAAATGAAAGTAACTATTCTACATCCATATTTGTAGGCCCGCCCCCATCCCACTGACGAAAAAAAAAAACAATATTTTTGACCCAAATTTTGAATGTGCTAAAAAAGATTAAAAAACTGAATAAAATAATAAAAAAGTACTTTTTTTTTAATGTAAATATTATGACGATTGGACTTTGTTTTTATTTATTTTTTATGTGTTTTATTGTTTTATTATTTTTTCATCATGATATGCTCTTTTTAGAAAGGTTTTGGTCGTTCGGCTATCAAATTGAACGCTCTCAGTCACTGTGGTTTGTTTACATCCTGTTAATAACTTGCTGTGAAAGCTACCTGTCTCTGCGGTGGTAAGATGCTCGTCTTGTGACATATTAATCGGATTTCGATCCTAGCTTGAAGCTAAATGAATAATCTAGCTGCATTGACGCGATGTGAAGCAGCAGATAATTATATATATATTTTCAGTCAGTCAGTCAGTCAGTCAGTCAGTCAGTCAAGTGCCATACGTGATACACGCTTTGGCGATCATGTCTCGAAAGAGATATGACGAACTGGGCAGAAGATTATCCCGCAGGATTGGTCGCCAGCCAAGACTATAAAACCCAACCAGTCCTGTTATTTAACCCATAACTGGAGGGAAGGGATGGATTAATATGTATATACGAATGTATAAATATAACGGGATTTTTACTGTCTAACTATAATTTTTACAAGACGGGAATGCCCATCAAACGAAAAATAAGAATAAGTTACTTTTCAATCACCTTATATATATATATATATATATATATATATATATATATATATATATATATATATATACTTTAATCCAAGCGGAAAAAGCAGGAAGGTAAATTCCAAAACCCGATCCTAATTAATATTAAATATTAAATTTTAATATTAAAAAATGATACAGGAGGAGAGCTCCATGTAATAAAAAGTACAAAGCAAATATAAATTAAATTAAATTTTTTCAAAGATGTTGAATGACCATTTCGACATGAAATCTCCGAAGGGGATAACACATCACCTCAGCAACAAATGCTATCCCGAAACTGGAGATAATTTGAAGTAAATTATGTCTATTTTCTCTTTTCAGCTCATAGATAGAATTGTAAAAAAAAAATAAAAAATAAAAAAAAGGGGAAAAATTGGTATCGTCTGGGTTCACAAAAAGGGGAAGAGGACAGTAAAGTTAACTGAACAGACGGCGTGTTGAATTGATATTAGGTTAAAGAAAATGGAAAGGAGGTGGGAGGTAAAAGAGATAAAGGAAGGGAGGGGAAAAAAGAGGAGAAAGAAAGAAAAAATTTTCTTATTACAGACGCTAGATACATTCAAATAAGCCTAACTTCCTAAAAACGTTGAAGTATTAGAAAAAAGACCTTTTATTTAAAAAGGTATATTTAGGGGAAAAAATTAATATTAATTTAAAGGGAATAAAAAGATATGAGATTTAAAATTTAAATTTTAAAATAGGTCATATAATTAAATCTAATTAAAGATACCGCTAGGTATAGATGAGCTAAAAAAAATTCCCATATACAAATTATACACACACACACACACACACACACACACACACACACACACACACACACAATACGTATAAAAATGTATTGCTCTCGGGGAGGCTTGCTTGGTCCATGCTAATAAGAGGCAGGAGAGGTTGCCTGTGATGATTGACAGACAGCAGCTTGGTCTTAGACGCATTGAAATTTACAAGCCACTTCTTACCCCCAATCCACCACAGAATGTAGATCCCCACTCAAGAACAGCAGCGAGATTATTGCTAGAACAGGGGTTATTTTGAAACTTTATTTTGATGCCTCATAAAAGATGAAATAGTTCTTGTCCTAATACTTTTGCATAGTACTGTATATATGTATATATATATAATAGATATGTAAATTAATAAATATACATATAGGGATACGCGCATGAATAAAGATATGATTCAGTTGTTAATAAAACAGGGCTTAATGTTATAAACAGAGGTAATATATATGTATATATATTAATAAATGTACATATTATCCTTCGTCGATGGCACAACTTAGAGTTTTATGAGTTACACAATTATCAATAATTTTATCTTTTTAAGTAATTTTTGTCTATTTACATTTTAAATTTTACTCTTGATAAATTAAAAAGTAGTACTCTAACATTATAAAATTTAACTCCCATGAATATTGAACTTTAAGTTCACTCAATATTCATGGGAGTTAAATTTTATAATTTTCTAAATTTTATAATTTTTCTAAATTTTATAATTTTCTATGATTTTATAATTTTTCTAAATTTTCTATAATTTTATAATTTTTCTAAATTTTATAATTTTCTATAATTTTCTAATCTTTCAGTTCGTAATATGCACTTGATGATTGCGTAACGAATGAAACTCCGGGTTGTGCCATCGACGTATATATATATATATATATATATATATATATATATGTGTGTGTGTGTGTGTGTGTGTGTGTGTGTGTGTGTGTGCTCGACCACTTACGTAAATAAATGCTAAAGTATTTATAATAAAGATCGGTTTATCCTCATTTATGGAACTTGGCCATGTTTCTATAGGTAACGTTATATCTCAATAAACAATGGAACTATCAAGCCAGATCAACCGAATATGCGCAACAGTGCGATAAAAGTGTAGGTCATTGTTGCACATCGTCACACTTAAAATCATTTAAAAATAGCCATTTACGTCAAATCTCTTGTGTAAACAGCATTAACTCTCTCGTTTTGGCTGTACGAATTATACGCGGTTAGTCATGTGCAAAAGTTCACAGTGTTTTTATTCGGAAACTAGAGAAACAGCTAATTTTTTAATCAATTCACTCCCAGCATGACAATACCGCCACTAAGACACAAGAGCCTACTGCGCGTAAGAGAATATGAGAGAAAATAAAGATTACTAAGGAGCGAAAACAACAAAATAGCAAGAAATTAGGAAGATAGAAGATAACGTGTAACACTGCATTTACATTTTTGAAGATAAAACTTGACTGGAAAGCAAGAATCCGGAAAAAAGTTCCACAAACGAGAGGTGCGATAGAGGAAACTGTTAGCATAGAACTTACGGTTACATCTAGCCAATTAGGCAATTATAAAAAAGTTAATGTCCATTGTATTTCATTTATAAACACGATACCACTGCCAAGAGACCGTACACATCGAATAATGTTTTGATAAGATGTGAGATTGCGATTGATTTATTTGTTCCACGGTTTATCAACCTTTAGTGGATTATGTAAAGTCCAAACTACTTTTTAGATTGTACGAATAATTCTACTTTGAATATAGCATTAAACTGTTTTTGGATTAGACAGATTTTTTAAAGTGTATTGGGCCGAGAAATTTTCAAGATTTCTTTATTCTTTCTATTTTTCTGAAAAGATCTATCTATATATCTATCAACTGTTTTCGTCTGTTCATATCTTTAATTAAGACGCAAGGGTTTACTAGAAAACAGAAAACATTACTAAGAAGCGAGAACAATGAAATAGTAGTCAGGAAGACATTGACATTTTTTAAGATGAAAATTGTCTGAAAAGCAAGAAACCAGAAGAGTTTCACAAGCGAGAATTGAGAAAGAAGAAACTGTTAGCACAGGTCTTACGGTTACTATTATCTATTTCAAGTTTAAGATGATCCGCCAACTCCTTAGTTACGTTTAAATTCATAAAAAATATGAGTCAGTCAGTTAACTGCTATGTAACTTGGACGTTCATGTCTCGAAAGAGACATGACTGACAAGGCAGAAGATTTTTTGGCAGTAGGTTGCTAAAATTTTTTTTTTGGTAAACTGGTTGCCAAACAAAACTACAGAACCCAGTCTTCTGAAATTCAACCCATAACTTGAGGGAGAAGAGATGGATTAATACCTTTCCCAAGTGTATTTGTGCGTAAGTGAACGAAACGAATTCGATTGGAATTCGAACTCGGCTCTCAGGCTTCTCATCCCAAGCCGATTTTCATTGCACCACAAACTCAATTCCTAATCCTAAATCAAACTTCTCAAACCGAGTTCTTATTTTGGGCTACTCGTATCAAGTAGAATTTCAGCGCCCTATTTATTTTTAGAGATAATATTCACGAAAGTTAAGCAACGTCGAGCCTGGTCAATGCCTACATTGGCGACCCTTGGGAATACCAGGTGCTGTAAACTTTGATGCACCGGTGGTGTAGGGCATAATTGTTCGGAATTGTTAATCCTTGAGCCGGGTTCCAATTCCAGTTGGGCTTGTCAAAATCACTTACGCGCAAGTATCCTTGTAAAAGATATGAATCCACTCTTCATCCTTAGCTACCTCCAAGAAATAAAATACGAATTACGTACAAAATATTTAGTTTTCGGTATTAAATAATCCACAGAGGTTAATATGCCGCAAAACAAAAACAACATAGTGTTGTATGTAGTGAACAAAACAATGTCTAGATTTAAAAGTTCAAATGCTAAGCACTGACATTGATTTTGTTAGAAATAAACGAATTTTCTCGAATTTACAAACTTTGCTTAACACACACAAAACTCTCGAAATTTCACACCTCGATGTGAAATGTTTTTGGACAAATAGAAAACTAGGAAATATCTAAAAAAATTAGAAAGGCCAGAATCGCATCAAATGACCTTTCCGAGCGCCAATGTGTTATAAAAGACAGGACAAGATGACAGTCGCCAAAAAAAAAAAAAAAAAAAAAAAAAAACAGACGAGAGTAATTAACACGTCTCTCGACATACGATTGTTATTATTATTATCATCTTTATCTTTCTCTCTCACCTCCTTATACTCACGATTCACCCGTCTGCCTTTTCTTATACTTGATACCCGGACGGAACCCTTTAAGACTGAGCGAATACTTCGAAGACATTCCTACCAACGATAACGCTCATTCATACATACACACATCCGTTCCTGCCTACGTACACATAAACTCATTCTTGCAAGGACTACTACGAACATTTTAACGACCTTGTATCAACCAAAACTCATTACTTTTATTCGTAAAAACCTTAATTGATTTATATGTATTTAAATTATTTTTCCTATTTACAATGTGATTTTCTTGTTTTATACCCTTCTTATAGTGGGCTATCTAACTAACAAGGCTAAATCAAACTAATCTGTTTCAATACACAAACACTATAACGGATAACCCACTATAAGTTTACGCATATTGTGTTTGTTATGCACTTATATTTTACCTTAGTTTTAATTGATGGTTAGTAGTAGAAATATCAATTGGTAGATGTTTTTGTTTTTAACATAGCATGAATATTTTTTGACTAAAAAAATAGCTAGTTAACCGGCATGAAATAATAATAGTTGAGTAGCCAACACTGCAATGCCTAAACATAACAATGCTATGTATAAAAACTGTTTCTTAGTTTTATAAACGGGGTCCACTCACAAAGAATGGTTTGGAATTTTGAATTTTGCAATAAAACAGAATCTATGGTTGTCACCAAAATTAAATTTCTGGGACTATATGTGAAATGTTTGAATAGACGACGAGAAGTGCGATATACAAAGATGCTTTCCAAAAGTATAGAAAAAGATTAAGAAAACGGAAAATTTCGTTAGAAACAAAATACAGAACTATCATATAATATTAGTCAGTCAGTTAAGTGCCATACGTTATACACATTTTGGGCGATCATGTTTCAAAAGAGACATGACTAACTAGGCAGAAGATTATCCCGCAGTAGGTTGCCATTGTTTTTCGTGGTTGACTGATTGCCGACCAAGGCTATAGAGTCCAATCTGTCCTATTATTTAACCCATAACTGGAGGGAAGAGACGAATTAGTGACTTTCCTAAGGGTATTTGTGCGTAAGTAAATGCAAGGAATTCAACTGGAATTCGAACTCGGCACCCCGATTTGTCGTTCCGAGTCGATATCCACTGAACCACATCACTCCTTCTATATGTGAGTGAATGTTGGACGATTTTCTCACAGATGAAGAAGAGACTTGAAGCAGCAGAAATATGGTTCCGTGGTAAGATGATGAGAATACCATACACCGACATTGTGATTGAATATAAACAAAACGGACACTTATTCTTAACATCAGAAAGAGACAGTTGAAATTTATAGATAATTTATTTGATGTCAACATCTTAAAAGGACAGAGGAAATAAACAGAGCGAGCTTATGTAAATCAATACAGTTTAGAGGCCTTTAGATAAAACCCTCTGGAGTAACACTTTGTCAGTCTATGCTGGAAGCAATAATAAATTTCACAGTTCCAAAGACAATCACAAGTGCAAAGTCATGGTTTGGGCTAGTTAATCAGGTTGCCTGGGCGTACTAATTAGGTCCAGTCATGTTGTCTTTTCGTGATCTTGTCAAACGGGACTCCCATTTTGCATGGAACCAAATCCTTTCAACATTCCAAACATGTTCAGAAGGGCGTTGTAACACTTGACAAAAATAGTATAACTTGCCTTGCTTCCGATTAGAGTAAAGAAGGAATGTAACAGTGTTTAGGAGTTAAAACAAAAAGAAAAAATATGTAAAATACAAAAAGACGAAAGTATGGAAAACCGTGCTCACCCACGTCCTGAAGGGATAGAGCACATACAAGAAGAATATACAGACGCTTCTTACCTGGAGAAGTGGTAACTACTACCATTGAGAGACACCACGAAGAGGAACAACACTGCATAGGACTTTGACGAACGACTATCTGATGAAAACAACCAAGGAAGGTTATAAAATGTGTGACGGAAAGTGAGACACAGACAACCGAAGACGAATTAGCATAGCGAAGGATGCGTTCCAGAAGCTGAGTAAAGAATTAAAAGATAGGAAAATTTTGCTAGAAACAAAGAAGAGAGTACTGGATTGCTATGTGATGTCAGTTCTTCAACATGGCAGTGAATGTTGGACAATATCATCGTAAATGAAGGAAAAACTTGAAGCAACTAAAATGTGATTCTACAGAAGGATGCTGCTGATATCATGGATCGAGCATTTGAGCAATGATGAGGTTTTGGAAAATATGGAAACGAAAAGGAAATTAATACTGGGCATCAGGAAGAGACAGCTAATGTTCTTGGGACATGCAATGAGGAAAGAGAGCTTGGAGAACATGATACAAACAGGCCAGATAAAGGGAAAAAAGATAAAGGAAAGCAGCAGATAACATTTTTTAAGGATCTGAGCAGGTGGATGACAGAATAGGGGTTACATTGTGTAACTAGTGAGAACATGTTAAGAGCCACCATGTATAGGGAGACGTGGAAAGCCATGATCGTCAACCTCCTGAAAAGACAAGGCACATAGAAGAAGAAGAAGAAGAAGAAGAAGAAGAAGAAGAAGAAGAAGAAGAAGAAGTAGAAGACGAAGACGTATAAGAAAAAAATTCTTTTTTAATATTAAGTTCCTCAGTAAAAAAGAAGACCGCGTTGTATTAAAAAAAATTGTCATGCTGTGATAAAATTAACATTGATATATCAAACATTTTATTATAATCCCGCTTGTCTATTCCTTAGTTTCTTGCTAACACGTACGTTATGCCATGCGAATACCTAATAAATAATGAACTATTCAATTTTAAACGTTTTGAAAGGATGAAAAGACATACCAGAGACGCTAGTTGGTTTCAGTGAGAAAATGAAGGACAGAAAGAAAGAAGGAAAAATAGAAGTGTTTAAAGCCTCCTGTCAATATGGACTATTCGGTTCTGATTGTGTGGAAAGACAGAAAAGACATACCAGAGACACTACTTGGTTTCAATGAGAAAATGGAGGACAGAAAGAAAGAAGGAAAGATAGAAGTGTTTAAAGCCTCTTGTCAATACCTCATCAGTAATGTACTTTCCGATTTTGATCTTGTGGAAAGACAGAAAAGACATGCCAGTGACGATATATATATATATATATATAGTCATTATTAGACACAACGTTTTGACCAAGTTCCCTCTGGTCATCGTAACGTGTCCATAGAATATAACACCTATATTAACCAAGATGAGAACAAAAGTTCGAAATAATTCCAAGATTATTAAAAATTACTCATCTCAGAAATAAATACAAATTATGACAAGTGGTACGAACCCAGTAATATAATCCAGTAGTCAAAATCCATCTGACACTGAATATAAAAGGATCCAAAAATACACCACTAAAGTCCTTCGGGACGGTGTCGTAGTAGGTATAGTAGTTGGTTATACATGTGTCAGTATCATCTAGTTCGATTCTTGTTAGTGACGAACCAAATTCAACATGAAAGAACAATAATAGATTTCACGGGATATTTCGCAATAATCAACGAGATACATCACATCAGCTAATCTACGGACCCTGATGATGGCAGACATTTAACACAAACCCACAGACACCCAAAAATACCTACACTTCAAAAGTCACCATCCAAAAAGCTGTTTAAAATCCATCCCCTATTCCCTAGCACAACGAATTTGCACGGTAGTTACTGACAAAACCCTCCGTAAAATATGCCTAGAAGAATTACGAAAAACATTACAAATGAGGGGATACCCTACCTCACTAATAGACAAGGGTTTCCTACTAGCAAAAAAAAAAAATAAAAAATAAAAAATACCATTAGAATCCCTCCGGAATAAAAAAAAACAAAACAAAAACAAGAAAAACACGAAAAAGAAGAAAACATTTTAGCATACGTTTCCACTCACAACAAAAACAATCCAGAATTATTCACAAAGATCAAAACCCACATAGAATTACTCAACAATAATGTAAAAATAAAAGAAATCTTTAAGACAACCAAAATAATTAACAGCAAACGCCAGCCCCCAAATTTAAAAGACATCCTAACCTCATCGAAATTCGAACAACAACACACAACACAGGGGGTCACAAAATGTAACAAAAAAAGATGTAGAGTATGCAACATGATAATATAAGGAAAACACTTCCAGTTCGAAAACGCAACTACCATCGAAATAAAATTGGATTTGAGCTGCAACTCGAAAAATGTAGTTTACGCTATAAAATGCGACAAATGCGCAAAGATATACGTGGGAGTGACACAATGCTTGAACAACAGAATTTCTCTTCATAGAAGCAATATAAAATTATCACGTAACAGGAAATTATATGTTTCCCAACATTTACATGAATGTAGTGATGGCAAATTCAGAGTTATACCCTTATATCATAACACAGATTATGAAATATTAATAATGCAGGAAGAAAGATTCATAAAAAATACAAGCTTTCGCTCAACAAAACAACATGAAAAACACACACACACCGAAAAAGAAAAAACATACAGACACACACAAACAATAACAAAGAACCAGATGACCCATAAAAAACAATTCTAAAACATAAGGACGAAATAAAAAACGCTCACACAAAGACAGACACACAGACACCAAATTCAAAATACCGTCAAAGCAATAAAGAACAACCAAATGACCGATAATAGATAAGATAAGACGACTACAAGATAATTGTAACATACTAAAAAGGTCACCACTAAAAAGATCAAAACCACTTCAAATTGGGATAAACACTTGATTCATTCATCTGATTATTTATTTATCTATTTATCCATTTATACACATGCTGATGTAAAAAAAAAACAAAAAAAAAAAACACAGACCATTCAACGTGCCAACATTTGATTTATTTTATCCTATTTTATTTTATTTTACTGATTTTATTTATTTTCTTATTTTTTCTACTTACTTATTTATAAAAAAACAACTTGGCGATCAGAAACAAAAGGCACTCGATACGTAAAGCCACAAATTTATTCGCCTGAAGAGAGTCAATTTTAGACTCGAAACACGTTTAGCGTCATAAATACCATTATGGACACTTAATGTATCATAACATGTATAATAACAACAATAAATATACACTTTAAAGTAAACGTTCACGGCTTTTCACACTTTTTATTCTATACCAATTTCTCTCGTTGGAACAAGCCTATTTCTTTATCTAATATATATATATATATATATATATATATATATATATATATATATATATATAAAATAGCATTTTTGTTTTATTTTTCCATCTGTAGTGCTGTTTGACGGTTAGCGATTTTACAAAATGGATGACAATTTTTTTAATAGCGTTTAAGATAGACAATTCTTATAAACGCAAGAAAGGGGGAATACAAATAATATACATATTGTAATATTTTGTTTTCAATTTAAAAAAAACCTTTTGGTCATATACCTATACACTTTGTAAATTTATAGTCTTCATATAATATTGATAAATATTCAATTTTCGTTTAATGGTTTTTGTGTTGAAACCAACAGAAAGTTGCCTAATAGAATGTCACTTCTTATTTTACCTGATACACGACAGTTACACGAATTAGCATTGATGTATATTTATTTGAATTGACAGCAAGAAATTTAGTGAGACGTCCAACATGCTTCATACTCAGTGAGGTTTAAATCGGGAGATAATGGAAGACTGTGGAAATCCTTCGAATGATGTGGAAAATAATTTTGAGTCATGTGGCTGTTTGCGTTCTCTTATGGGATCTATTCATCAGCATCGGAAAGCATGTCGTGCATAAATTGCGTGCACCTGACTTGCAATTACACCTGTGTATGTTACACTTCTCAAGAATAACGCCAGTTTACCATCTCCAACAGGTCAAATCTCACACCGTTAGCCTGAACAATAGAACATTTACCATCAACTAGCTTACACTAGCTAATAGGGCCATGCGGCTTTCTCCATGAATGAACTCAACAGCCATGAACAGAAGTAGAAAATGAGTTAATTTGAAGTAGAAATGTGTCATATATTTTAATGTCTGGCAATGTGAAACGAAGAGGCGAACCCAAACATACACACCATCAATGTATGTGTAAATCTTTTTACCATTATGATTATGAAAAAGTAGAATGATAGGTCTAATGTATATATGTTAATATACAAAATAATATAATAATAAAATGATTATATTACTAATAATAAATAAAAATAATAAAAGAACAAAAGCAGCCACATAACTAAAAAAAAGTATTGTTATTCGACGTGCTGATAAAACCAATATATTTGTTATTTTAAACAAACAAATACCACTCCAAATTATAGGCCATTTTGGACAATCACAATAAATGTCAAAAGTTAACCAAGAATACCAACTCGCAACTTAAAAACCATATCAATAAACTTCTTCTTCTATGTGCCCTGTTCCTTCAGAACGTAGGCGATCATGGCTTTCCACGTCTCCCTATCCCTGATGGCTCTTAGCACGCCTTCTCCTGTTACGCCATGTATCATCCACCTGATTAGGTCCTTCAAATATGTTATCCGTTGCTTTCCTCTGTCTCTTTTCCTCTCTATCTGGCCTGTTAGTATCAGGTTCTCCAAGCCCTCCTTCCTCATTGCATGTCCCAGGAAATTTAGCTGTCTCTTCCTGATGCTCAGTATTAATTTCCTTTTTGCTTCCATCATTCTAGGACCTCATCGTTGCTCACATGCTCGATCCATTATATTCGCAGCATCCTTCTGTAGAACCACATTTCACTCCTTCAACTTTGATGATATTGTCCAGTATTCACTGCCACATTGAAGAACTGACAACACATAGCAATCCAGTACTCTCTTCCTTGTTTCTAGCGAAATTGTTTCTTCATACTTTACTCAACTTCTAGAATGCTTCCTTCGCCATGTCAATTCGCCTTCAGATCTCTGTGTAGCACTTTCCGTCTTCTGTTGTAACACTTCCCAGGTGTTTAAATTTTTGTACCTGCTTGTATCCCCGACCTGTATTTGGCATATTGGGCTGCCCTTTTTACTGATGACCATTCATTCGGTTTTCTTACAGTTTATGTGTAGTCCTTTCTTATCACTCTCTTCAACTACCTTCTGTAGGAGGTCTTGTAGTTTTCTTTCTGGTTCTGCTATCAGCACTGTACCATATGCGTACCTTAGGTTGTTTAAATAGTGGCCTCCGATGACAAATCCAGGCATAACTTCTAGGGTCCTCAAAATATTCTCACTGTACAAGTTGAAAAGATCCGGTGAAAAGACACATCCTTGTCTTACGCCCTTTTCTAACTTTGTATATCTGTTGAATTCATTATTTGTCCGTATACAAGCGGTTTGCTGCCAGTAAAGCTTTTTGATTATTCTTAAGTCTTTTCCAAATGTGTCAAGGCTGCCAAGCATCTCCATCAATTCTTTGTGGCGTATTTTGTCAAACGCCTTCGCATAATCAGTAAAGCACAAGTATAAGTCCCTTTTCATTTGTATTACCCCTTTAGAGAGCATCCTAATCATAAATATGGCATTTCTTGTTCCAATGTCTTTGACGAAACCGCACTGTTCTTGTCCTATCTCTGGCCTAATTCTGCTTCTCGCTCTATTCATCAGGATTCGGACGATCAGTTTTGTTATATGGCTCATTAAACTGATGGTCCTGTAGAGTTCGCACTAGTTTGCTCCTGGCTTCTTGGGTAATGTTATGAAGATCGACTTGCTGAGGTCATCTGGTATTACACCATTATTATAAATTTCATTTATTATTTCTGTAATTTTCTCTATACCAAATTCTTCCAGGGCTATCAGCAGCTCTATGACTATGCCATCTGGTCCAGCTGCTTTGTTTCTATTCAGTTTGGCTATCGCAGATTTAACTTCACACTTTAATATTTCCGGTCTGTCCTATTCTTTGCGTATTATTGGTTGTTCTCTTTTGTCGTGGAAAGGGTTTTTTTTTATATATTCTTCCTATCGTTGGAGTATTTCCTCTTTCTCGAATATGATTGTTCCATCCTTGGATTTTATACATCCTGTTGAATAGCAGGTTATTTGTCCTGTCAGTTTTTTTATTTCTTTATGTATGTCTACTTTATTATTCCTGCTCAATCTCTCTACTTCTGCACATTTGTCATTAAACCATTCCTCTTTAGCCTCTCTGCATTTTCTTCTTATTTCCTTTTGTAGTTTCCTGTATTCCATTCCATCTCTTGGTATCATTTTCTGCCTCCTTTGCATCATGTCTAGAATCTCTTCAGTTATCCACTCTTTTTTTCTGCGCTTAATTTCCTTTAGGGCCATGTTGCTTGCTGATGTCAGTATTGTTTCCTTTAGCGAGTCCCATTTTAAGTGTCTTTTTCTAATTTGTTCTTCGTATTTGATTTTCACGCTATTAGTATATTTTTTCTGTAGGTTGAGGTCATTCCTGAGTGTGTTGTATTTCAGTTTTGGTGCTGCACTAGGCTTCTTCAATCACCGGAGTTTCACCTTTAGTTTGCAGATGACTGCTAATAATGCTGAAACAGGATCTTATAAACTTCAAAAGATTATAGGTGACTTATCAACTTAGCTACCTTTATGGAAATCTAAAAATCCATAAAAATATCATCCCCTCCGAGCTATCATTTCACAAATAACTACATCAGTACATAACCTATCCAAAGCTCTCAACAAATTAATTACTCCCTACATCCCAAGTAAATACTGTATTAATTTCACAAATGAATTTATTCAAATTCTTTATGCTCTAAGACCAAACAACCTAATAATTGCATCTTTGGATGTACAAAATTTATTTACTTATGTTCCCGTTCATGAAACGATTGATATTATTATTCATGATGTATACAATCATGCTACTTTTCTACCCATCAATATTAAACCCACTATTTAAAAAAGCTATTATTAGCATGCATCACTGAATTACTTTTTCATGAACCCTAGTTAATATTTATACACAAATAGATGGCATTGCAATGGATTTTCGTTTAGATCCACTCCTTTATAATTATCATATGGCACATTTAGAAAATAAAATACTTAACGACACTAATAAAGCCCTTATATATATATATATATATATATATATATATATATATATATATAAGCTTATTTATAAATGGAACTTTGTGTGTGTGTCTGTGTGTGTCTTTGTGTGTGTGTCCGTTACCTATAGTATTTGAAACGGCAGAACCGATTTTCTTGAAAATTTACACAGTAGTACTATAAGCGTCTGCGAGTGTTCTTAGCTAGGTTTTGTGTCGAGGTACCCCCGATAAATATCGAAAGTCGAAAAAATCGGGACATAGAAGGAGTGGTCCGATTTTAATCAAATTTGATACACTCATAGACAAAGACATAAGAAACGATATTCAGAAGTTTCAAGGTTGCAGTTCTTAAAATAGTGCAGAAAATCGATAATATATATATATATAAATCGATACCAGGAAATAAAAATTTAACTTACAACCATTCATTTTTCTTTCAGTCTACGGTTTCGCTTGAACTGGCAACAACTATTTCTTTTTAGTCTTTCGTGCCAACGTCCGAAGAGTCTGAGCCCCAGGACCATGGATTAGTTTTAAAGCTTTCATTAAACCCGAGCAACGCCGGGATATACTGCTAGTATATATATATAAGATACAAAGATGATATTTTTATTTTAGCTAAAAGTATTAATCAAATTACATAATTTAAAACAAATTTGAAAGTCACTCTGCCCTCAAATTTACATTAGAACATATTATTAATAATAAAATTTAATTACTTGATTCCAGCACACATAAACACATAAATTACTATTACTATATAGGAAGCCAACTAGCATTAACTTGTGTCTTCTTAATTATTATAGTGAATGCCCACAACGACGTAATTTAGCCGTTATAAAAACTTAATTCAAAGCGCACAAATTATATCTTCTTTCAAAGCCATATTCTAAAAAGAATTACATAGCATTAAATAAACACTTGTTGACAATAGATTTCCTAGCTCCGTCATTGATCAACAAATTCAAATGTATTTCAATAAACTTAATAATACCTTTAACAAAATTGATAATATTAATAATAATAGGGTACATCAAAATAAACATAACACTATTAACTTATACTACTGCAACCAAATGCATAATAATTACAAACATGAAACAACACTCAAAATATCATTAATAATAATAATAATAATAATAATAATAATAGATTAAGCTCATACTAAATTTAAAACAATTGACTCCATAGTCTCTAATAACCCTACAAACACACACTACAGAAAGCCAATATAGTGCAGTGTATCAATTTATATGCTTGTTCACAGATTGTATCTCTGATGCTCATAATAAATACATATATAGGTTTTAGGGCAACCATGCTCTCCTGTATATTTACCTATCACCTTTCTGATTATAGTTCTATTAAATAATATTTCTTAGAAAAACAGCCATGCACGTAATATTAGACAGATTTTAGTCGATAATACAATAATACTCACACATACACACAGTAAAAAGAACCTTCGGATATTGGAGGCCGTCTACATTAAATCGAAGTAACAAGCACTCAACAAAATCACATTTTAAAATAATCACAACACACTACATTGTATTTAAACATATGGTTTTGTTGTTAACATTTTAGTCTCAACCACGAAAATGTCTCATCAGGTAGTTACTATCACTGTTTACTAGCTGATGAGACATTGTTCATCGAAACAAAATGTACAAGTTTCTAGTAGTTTGTAGTTTTTAACATGTTCTAACGTAATAAATAATATCCAGTAGCGAGCATAAAGATCAGAACGATGTTAAGAAAATGTTTAACTGTGAAATAACTTTTTTTTATTTTAAAGCTTTATAGAACATTTTATCAAGGAAAAACAAGGAAATAAAAGTAAATTATTTAATTTCAAAATATAAAGCTCAATAAACTTATTTTGATAAAGTTATAAGAATAATTATATAAAATTCGAAAAAGATAGATGATCAAAAATATCAGAACGATTAACAAAATCATACTATTTTAATGGATACATCATATCCAAATAAAAATAGCGTTCATAATTCATTTCAATTACAGCTTGACATTTTTTGCTACATGAGCGAATTAATGTCTTGCATTCATTAAGGGATATTTTCTCCCATTCTTCTTTAAATTAGTCCATAGTTCTTCGACGTTTGTTGGATTCTTTTCCTTAGCTCTTTTATTTAGTAACTTCCAAACATTCTCAATAGGATTAATGTTTGATCTTTGAGCAGGCCTCTCCATAACAGTAAAATCCTCTTCAGAAAGAAAGGTTTTAATAGACTTCGCTGTGTGACATGGCAAGTTATCATGCATAAATACAGTTGGTTGATTAATAAGGTTGGTTCTCAAATAAGGTACATGTTTCTTCAATATCTCTTTGTATACAGTTTCGTTAATTTTACCGTGCAGCCTAACAAAACAGCGGTTGAAATCATGTCAAATACCATCATAGTTCCTCCTCCAAATTTAACGCTACTTTTAGTGCACTGAGGCAAATATCGTTTCTTAGGACTGCGTCGAACGAACCTTCTCACGTCACAACCGAAGAGATTAAACTTTGACTCATCGCTGCAATGAACTCAATCTCACTGTTTTTATGTCCATATGCGGTGTTCAGTGGCAAATTTCAATCGGCTCATTTGATTCCTTTTAGAAATGTAAGGCTTCGTAGAGGCTACTCGAATGTCCAGATTTATTTCATTAAATCTTCGGGAAATAATGTGCCTTGATATTTTAATGCCAAGATTAGCATTAGCTCTTTTTTTTATTCTTTATCAACTCATCTATCTTCCCTTGCAGTAGTTTTCCTAGGCCTGCCAGGTGGTTTCTTGACTTCACATCACCCAGTTTTCTTAAGTTTTCTTACAATACTATGAATAACACTTTTAGATTTCCACACACTCTTTGATATATCCCCAGTCGAGAGTTTATCTTCGTTACGTAACTTGACTATCAGTTTTCTAAGTATCAATAAAGTCACAGATTTTTTGCCACGTTTACAATACAAGAGCCAGTAAAGAGACGGTGTAATTAGTAAAATATCCGATTTTATATTCTTACCATAAAAGTTTTTTAATAATACAAAATATTTATTAACTTTTATGGATTTATTTAACCCTCTAGGGCCATTCGTATCATATTTGATACAGTATGAAAACAAGCCTTGAAAGAAATATTTTCCTGAAAAATTTTTTAAGAGAAATATTTTATAAATTTCAAATGAAAGCAGTACTGACTGCTCAGTCAATGAATACCAAATGTTTCCTTATAGGGAAATACCAAATGTTTCCTTATAGGGAAATATGATACGAATGGCCCTAGAGGGTTAATCGTTCTGATGTTTTTGATCATCAATTTTTTTCTAATGTTATATAATCATTCTTATAACTTTTTCAAAATAAGTTTATTGAGCTTTATATTTTGGAATTATATAATTTACTTTAATATCTTTTTTCCTTCATAAAATGTTCTTTGAAGCTTTAAAATAAAAAAGTTATTTCATATTTATAAGTTATTTCATATTTATACTTTTTCTTAACATCGTTCTGATCTTTATGTTCGTTAATATATATATATATATATATATATATATATATATATATATATATATATTATAAATTATATTTTAGAACATATACATAATTATTCTATATATATCCGCTACGAAGCTACGTTCGTTTCGACATTGAAACTTCAATGTCTCATCAGGCGGTGTGTAAAGTACTGGAAATCCTTTTTCTTTTTATTTATTTAGTTTTGTTCGAGGTGTTGGTGGGGGTTAGTGATAGGGGGATAGGTCTTTGACCGTTGGAATTTTTGGAGAGAGTGTTTTGTTTGAGGTGTTGGTGGGAGGGTTAGTGATAGGGGAATAAGTCTGTGACCATTGGAAGTTTTGGAGAGGGTGTTTCTTAAGTGGTTGGTTAAGGAGAGTTTTTGATTTCTAGACAGTTGTAAGTTTTAATTATCTAGTGACTAGACTATATCCTTATGGATTTCTTAGAAGAGCCGATAGTAGTTGGCGTGAATATTTTTATTTATTTATTTTTTATTTTTATTTAAGCAGAGTCTTTATAATTAATGTAAGTTTGCATATTTAATCTTAACTTTGGATTTAGGGAATATGTTTCATGGTTATGGTTATTAACCTTACTCTAATTATGGTTATGGTTATTAACCTTACTCTAATTATGGTTATGTTTATTAACCTTACCTACTCATGATTATGGTTATTAACCTTACCTAATTATGGTTATGGTTATTAACCTTACTCTAATTATGGTTATGTTTATTAACCTTACTCTAATTATGATTATGGTTATTAACCTTACTCTAATTATGGTTATGTTTATTAACCTTACTCTAATTATGATTATGGTTATTAACCTTACTCTAATTATGATTATGGTTATTAACCTTACTCTAATTATGATTATGGTTATTAACCTTACTCTAATTATGATTATGGTTATTAACCTTACTCTAATTATGGTTATGGTTATTAACCTTACCTCAATTATGGTTATGTTTATTAACCTTACTCTAATTATGATTATAATATTAACTTACTCTAATTATGGTTATGGTTATTAACCTTACTCTAATTATGGTTATGTTTATTAAGCTTACTCTAATTATGATTATGGTTATTAACCTTACTCTAATTATGATTATGGTTATTAACCTTACTCTAATTATGGTTATGTTTATTAACCTTACTCTAATTATGATTATGGTTATTAACCTTACTCTAATTATGGTTATGGTTATTAACCTTACTCTAATTATGGTTATGTTTATTAACCTTACTCTAATTATGATTATGGTTATTAACCTTACTCTAATTATGGTTATGGTTATTAACCTTACTCTAATTATGGTTATGTTTATTAACCTTACCTAATTATGATTATGGTTATTAACCTTACTCTAATTATGGTTATGGCTATTAACCTTACTCTAATTATGGTTATGTTTATTAACCTTACTCTAATTATGATTATGGTTATTAACCTTTACCTAATTATGGTTATGGTTATTAACCTTACTCTAATTATGGTTATGGTTATTAACCTTACTCTAATTATGGTTATGTTTATTAACCTTACCAATTATGATTATGGTTATTAACCTTACTCTAATTATGGTTATGGTTATTAACCTTACTCTAATTATGATTATGGTTATTAACCTTACTCTAATTATGGTTATGTTTATTAACCTTACTCTAATTATGATTATGGTTATTAACCTTTACTTAATTATGGTTATGGTTATTAACCTTACTCTAATTGCGGTTATGGTTATTAACCTTACTCTAATTATGGTTATGTTTATTAACCTTACTCTAATTATGGTTATGTTTATTAAGCTTACTCTAATTATGATTATGGTTATTAACCTTACTCTAATTATGATTATGGTTATTAACCTTACTCTAATTATGGTTATGGTTATTAACCTTACTTAATTATGGTTATGGTTATTAACCTTACTCTAATTATGGTTATGTTTATTAACCTTACTCTAATTATGGTTATGTTTATTAAGCTTACTCTAATTATGATTATGGTTATTAACCTTTTACTCTAATTATGATTATGGTTATTAACCTTACTCTAATTATGGTTATGGTTATTAACCTTACTCTAATTATGGTTATGTTTATTAACCTTACTCTAATTATGGTTATGTTTATTAACCTTACTCTAATTATGATTATGGTTATTAACCTTACTCTAATTATGGTTATGGTTATTAACCTTACCTAATTATGGTTATGGTTATTAACCTTACTCTAATTATGGTTATGGTTATTAACCTTACTCTAATTATGGTTATGGTTATTAACCTTACTCTAATTATGGTTATGTTTATTAACCTTACTCTAATTATGGTTATGTTTATTAAGCTTACTCTTAATTATGATTATGGTTATTAACCTTACTCTAATTATGATTATGGTTGCTAACCTTACTCTAATTATGGTTATGGTTATTAACCTTACTCTAATTATGGTTATGTTTATTAACCTTACTCTAATTATGGTTATGTTTATTAACCTTACTCTAATTATGATTATGGTTATTAACCTTACTCTAATTATGGTTATGGTTATTAACCTTACTCTTAATTATGGTTATGGTTATTAACCTTACTCTAATTATGGTTATGGTTATTAACCTTACTCTAATTATGGTTATGTTTATTAACCTTACTCTAATTATGGTTATGTTTATTAAGCTTACTCTAATTATGATTATGGTTATTAACCTTACTCTAATTATGATTATGGTTATTAACCTTACTCTAATTATGGTTATGGTTATTAACCTTACTCTAATTATGGTTATGTTTATTAACCTTACTCTAATTATGATTATGGTTATTAACCTTACTCTAATTATGGTTATGGTTATTAACCTTACTCTAATTATGGTTATGGTTATTAACCTTACTCTAATTATGGTTATGGTTATTAACCTTACTCTAATTATGGTTATGTTTATTAAGCTTACTCTAATTATGATTATGGTTATTAACCTTACTCTAATTATGATTATGGTTATTAACCTTACTCTAATTATGGTTATGGTTATTAACCTTACTCTAATTATGGTTATTAACCTTACTTTATAATTTAGTAGATCGATTACTTCTATAAAATTCTAATTTTTTTTTTGTAGAAAAATTTCTAATTTAATTATGAATATTAAACCTTACTCTAGAATTTTGTAATTCGATATATATATATTAGTCATCCACATACAAGCCGGTTTCGCTGTATCACAGCTCATCAGTGTGGCTAGACGCATCCACTTATATGGGGTCCTAGCTCTGGCTCTTGAAGTATTTTTTTAGCATGATTGTAATGTTAGCTCTCTGATGTGCTTGCAGTTTACTGTGGTTTCATGCCTCTGGTTTAAAAGCTTGTTACTGTTCATATATTTAAGGATCTCAATTTTTTCTTGAAGACAGAGGAAACATGGTTTCTTTATAGATTTAGCTATTCTTGCTTGTTTAAGGATTTTCCATTTAACTTTAGGCGTTTTATTTTCGTCTTTTAACTTCCAAAAGTATTTGGAGAGAGATGTCATGTTCTGTTTTTCTTTCTTATTGAAAGATGAGAGGTGATTGTAAAATCGCTTTTTAAATACGTTCATGGTATTTCCGATATACACTTTTTCATCCTTAGGATTCTCCATGGATGAGATCGAACACATATATATCAGGGATTTCGTTAGACATTTATTGGTCATGGGGCATTGGTTAGGGTTTCTACAGTTACAGAGGTTGTAATTATGGGGCGGACTGATATTAGTGTTGGAGTTATTTTTGTTGTGTGCTTTTGATATTTTGTTGTTATGTACTTTAATTATTTTTTCTAGATTATTGGAGAAGCTATAGCTTAGTTTAATTGTATTTTTATTGAATATTTTATTTAGAGTTTTTGGGAAAATGCTTATCTATTAGTTGAAGAAATTTATGTCCCAGCTTGAAGCTAATTGATTGATTAAAGGGAGTGTTAATTGATTTTCCGGTTTCTATTTTTGCTTTTTGAACTTCTGAATTTTTCCACAAAGCTGATTTATGATGATTGATATCCGCTATCCTTAAGGATTTTATCGTAAATTACCTTGTGTTTATCAAATATTTCTTTACTGGATGAGTGTGTGTTAAAGCGGCGTTCTATCGCTGATGGGATGTGTTTGATAATAGATGGTGGGTGGTTAGAGTTGGGGTTTATATATATTGGGTTTGCATTGTTCTTCATGTAAGGTTGGAAAGTGTTCGATACTAAGTCTAATGTTATATCTAAGAAGTCTACTTGCTTGATGTTGGGGTTAGTCACTACGTCAAGACCAAATGATTTAAAGACTTTATGAATTAATTTTCTAGTTCTATCAATCTTAGCTCCAGTAGATTCATTTATTATCATGAGTCCGTCATCTCTACATAGTCCTATATATATATATATATATATATATATATATATATATATATATATATTTGTTTTTTTTTTTCATTTGTAAACGAGTTATTATGCGACTTAGGTTTCTACCATGAGTGGTGTCTTCAGACGATTCGCAATAACTGATTTTACCGTTTACCGTTTTCTTTAAGAAATAATATATAATTATTAAACAGTTATTGTTCAGAGTCAAATTAGACCAGTAAATAGTTGCATTAAAAACCGCTCAATACACATTTAAAGAAAAATAAAATGAAAATTTAATATGCAGAGCTTTTAAATATTAAAAGTAGGAAGACCAACCGATTACGCTACCATGGTTTCAAACTTTTGGTATTCGTAAGAACCCAGATTAAAGTATAGACAGTTATATTTCGCTAGTCTTGACTAACTCTTCTTCTGACTTAAATATTCCTGTTATGTTTTTAAATTACTGCTGTGCGTTCAAAATAAAGCGTTAGGAAATCAGTATCGCCTGACGATACTGAAAGGTTGAAACCTTGATAACGTAATCAGCTGATCTTCCTAATTTAATATATATATATATATATATATATATATATATATATATGTCTGCGGATGACTATTTATGCTCTGACACTCTGATTGAACACTCTGGAAGAATGGTAAACTTTGAAAAACAGAAGCTACTCTAGCATATACGCATCATTCATTCAGCAATGAATGAGAACACTCTCAGCTATTGGGCGTGTATAATGATAATATAAACGCTAAAAAGTCTGCCTCCTTCTACCGAGCGCCCATAGCTCAGAGGTAGAATCGCCGACTGACGCCAATTCGGTCGAGTTTCAATCTGAGGTAAAAAGCAATCGGATGTCTAACCGTACTGATGATTTGTGATACAGCGAAACAGATCTGTCTGCGGATGACTATATATATATATATATATATATATATATATATATATATATATATATATATATATGTATCTATTCAGATGAAGAGAACCAACCGGTTTAGAATCCCGAGTCCTTTGGCATTACTGTTTTTAAATTGTTCAATACAACATAGGTCGTAGAGGATAATATCATTAAATTTCTTTTTTATTTGAAACTAATTTAACTTACATTACGACAGGGAAATTTCTATGTTTCAAGATTTATCTCATCAGGCAATGTTCAATTAATTTAGTGAAAATAATTTACATTTGAATTTAGAAAACAATACGTTTTCTAAATAAAGTTTAAATAAAGTGTGAATAAAGTGTAAATAAATAAAGATTTACAATATAGTGTTAATATAGAGTGGGGAAGACAGAAACCTTTAGATTTTATGGGTGTGTTTCATTTAAGTAATCAGAATGAAGGTAGACTTTGAAAGTTGAAAATATAGGTTATATTTTGGGGATGCGGCATTTTATGCTTACATTTTATTCGGCTAGAGTCTAGACTGCTTACATTCGGTAAGATGCATACATTATTGGCTACAAAGAAAATTTAATTCTATGCATCTCAGCTATTTTAAAAACAAACAGAAAAAGAAAGTACTTTTTATTTTTGACCGGACTTAAAGCAACTTTTGGTATGATTAATTCATTTTTATTCAGTTTAGAGTGAATTTTTCATCACTTCTTCATATATTCTTAACTTGCATAAATTTTAGTATCTATTACATTAATATTATATCATAATAAAAAACAAAGTACCGGATATATGTAAGTTAATCGATATTCTTTCATGAAGAATTATTAACCATATTCTAAGGTGAACATTTTGCAATGTTTGCATATGACATTATTTTAATTACTTTTATATAATATATCCTTACTTTTCAGAAATTTAATAATGTATAGTTTTTCACATAGACACAAGGAACATAGGTCGTTTAAAGACTTACATATTTTTTTAAATATTCTATTGTATTTCGGGAGTTTTATTGGTATCTCTTAAATCCCCAAAATATTTCGATAGGGATGTTTGATTACGGTACTTATTATTATTAAAGGAAGAAGTGTGTTAATAAAATCTTCGTTTAAACAAATGGTTAGCACTACCGACATAAATTATTGTATTACAAGGGTTTTCAGTTGAAAAAATAGTCAGTCAGTCAGTTAAGTGCCATACGTGAAACACGCTTGGGCGATCATGTCTCGAAAGAGACATGACTGACTGGGCAGAAGATTATCCCGCAGTAGGTTTCCATTGCTTTCTGCATTAGACTGGTTGCCGACCAAGGCTATAGAACCCAATCTGTTCTGTTATTTAACCCATAACTGGAAGGAAGAGACGGATTAATAACTTTCGCAAGGGTATTTGCGCGTAAGTGAATGGAATGAATTCAACTGGAATTTGAACTCGGCTCTCCTATTTCTCGTTCCGAGCCGATATCCACTGCACCACAACGCACATCCTCGAAATAGTACATTGATAAAAAAAAAATATTCTACAAGGCATTTATTTTCTAATGTGGATTCTATAGAGTTTCTACAATTACAGTTTTCATTGTCTAAATTATTCATTTCAGTTTTGGAATGATTTTTATTTCAATTTAACATTTTTATACAACTATAACATAATTTTAGCGTATTCTTATTGAAAGTCTTGCCTAATGGATTATTATTTGGAAAATGTTTCTCAATCAAAGCGAATAATTAATTTTTCTAATTTACTGAGTAGCAAATAATTTTCACCATAATTATCGAACATTGCGTGATGACGAGATAAATCTCGAAACACAGAAATTTCCGTGTCGCTATGTAAATTTAATTAATTTTAAATAAAAAACTAATTTAATTATATATATATATATATATATATATATATATATATATATATATATATATGTGTGTGTGTGTGTGTGTGTGTTTGTGTGTGTGTGTACGTGTGTGTGTGTGTGCGTGTGTGTGCATGAAATTTCACATATAACTAAATTTATATCTAGAAAAATATACCTAACGACAAAAGGAAAACTTTCTTTAGCCGATACATTTTGTGACACAGTTCATTTACCCGCTTTCGTTTCTTAGACATTGAATTGTGTTACTTTGCAATCTCCATAGCTTGCCTGATTTTTAATTGTGCCACTTCGCGTCCTCCATAGCTTGCCTGAATTTTCGGATGAGCTGAAGAATACTTATGAGCGTTCTTTCAAAATTTTGAAAAATTTAGCTTTTGTATATGCATTTTACGAAATATCCTTGCATTTGATTGATAAAGTCCCTCAGATGATAAAACGCTAAGTTTTCACTTTATCTTTATTTATATTGTCCTTGTAAAGATATACTCAATCTGAATATTCACACACACACACACACACACACACACACAAATATATATATATATATATACACAGGGTGCGATGTTGTTATTGTATGTTTTTAATTTTGTGCATGCGCGTTGTTTTTTTATTTTTGTTGACTGACCAGAATAGTAGAATCAGTTGGGCACCATATGTGAGAAAAACAGCATCATGAAGTAGTTTACTTCGGCAGAAATTTTGAAATGGCATGCTGTAGACGGAAGTTCCGATAGGAAAATTTCAGTGTGTTAATTTTAGGACAGTACTGAGGAGTCGGAAAGAGTTGGATGAGTCTAATAGTGATTACGACGGTACAGCAGCTCAGAAAAACAATTGGGATCGTTCTGATAGGATAAAAATTTCGGAATTTCTTGGTGAGGGCCGCAGAGTCAACACGGAGACCAACATCAAGTGCCTTGAGAAGTTAGTACTGTCCTGGGTCAAGAGGCTGGCTACTAGAACACTCTATCACTGGCAACAAGACTGTGCACCATACCACACAAACAGGAGAACCCAGTCATGGCTGTCAGTTTTTGCGACCACATTACCCCTTGCACCTAACCACCTGACTGCAAACCCATTGATTGTGATGTGTGGGGCGCAGTTGAGCGAGAGGCCAACATAAGTTCTTGTAATTCTAAAGATAAACTGAAGGCAAGGATTCGGTAAGCGAGTCATTCGGAAGAGTGGCAGAAGATCCCCAAGTCCTATGGAGGTCGTGTTTGAAGCGAATGGCGAGTTTATTGAATTATTTTACTATTTAGTATTTGAAAATATTTTTTGTGTAATTTTGGTAAATATATGTTAAAATGCCAGCGTTATTTTATTTTATTTATTTATCTATTTATTATTTTTTATTTTTTTACATAATTTAGGCAGCAGTTTATCTCTCGCACCATATATATATATATCCAGAAGAAGATAGATATATAGAAGAGAGAGAGAGAGAGAGAGAGAGAGAGAGAGAGAGAGAGAGAGAGAGAGAGAGAGAGCCATTTCCAGTTTAATATATTGATAAAAAATCATATCAGTTAATGAATGAAGGTAAGCTATGTTCTTTAGTTTTACCAATGTTAACCTTTCAGCTAAGGTAATTCAAGGGAGTTGAAGCATCCTCATTTCCACCATTTTCTAAGCCCTACCACTTTGTGTAAAAGAATCCCGTATCGGTACCTCTCTAAACGGTGTTTTAATCTTGGGATTATTCGGAATATTGTCCTCATCTTTGTTTCCGTTAGTAAAACGTTAATAAGTCCTAAAGTTCTTGTCCTTAAGGAATACATGGCCCAGTGGATATAAACGTTGGTTAGTTCTTGTGACTTGACTCAAAGAGTTGTGAGCTCAATACCAGGCTACAGCAGTGGTTAACAAGTAACTTGCAGGGTTAGAGCGAGATAACTCATGACTTCCAGAAGAAGAACTAGGTAAGAAATTGAGTTCATATACCCCAGGCCTCGGTTTGAAATACCTGAAAAACGCCGGAGCGTACAACGGCTGAAACGTCGTACAACAATGATGAGGACAATAGTCTGAATAATGTAAATACTGTAAGGATGAGCTTTGTTTTTATCGCTAAAGAGGTTTTATCGCTGAAAGCCCCTTTTCACCATTGGGCTTACGAAGCGATAGTGTAGATATTTCTAGACATTTCTGAACCGGTTTGACACCATGCATGACATCTATATGAAAGTTTTGACCTAAAAGGCTATAGATGAACATGACTAAAGTTTACAGGTAAATGTTTTGCTTTTGTAGCAATTCCTGGAGTTGGTCGAAACTACCTCGGGGACTGCCTATTCTATTCTATTTCTTTTTCACCTACTATTATTGACAAATTTAGGAGAACAAAAAGTATCGCATGGATCCCAGTATAAAAAAGATATATATGCAACTTTCTAATATCTTGAACATCAACTCATAACAAACCAATTAGTTGATAATTCAAATTTGACGTTTATGCAAAAAGATTCCTTCAAACAAAAATATGCTTCTCTTTCATATTTTTAATGCAAAGAAATGGGCCTTTGCTGGTTCATTTTAGGCTTCGTTTATCTGTATTGGCAATATTTAGTTTGTATTCGTAACCAATGGACACAAACGTTCATCACAATAATTACTTATTCAAGGTATTAATGAAATGTTCTCTTTAAACAAAATCCAAGGTCAATATAAATAAGTTAAGGACGCAGTTGGCAATTTTTCCTCTTCCTAAAATATTCGCAGCCCAAAGGCACATAGCACAGTGATTAACTCGATGGGATAGACCGTTGCTGGGATACAAATGTTTCTAGACGGAAAAAGAAGACCAAACGAAAGTCTAATAAAATTAGGGCAGTAAATGAAATTCCATTCATCAAGGAACACTTAAAAACTGAAATTAATGGCACACATAACAAGAAAATACTGAAAGCTTTGTATGTTCTATCGGTAAAATAAGGTATTCAAAACGAACATCTAGAGGTTTTAAAGGGAAATTGGAAAAGGACTTGTAGAAGTCGAAAAGACATCATCTATTGAAAAGTGCATAAATATTGGGATAATATTTAGAGCAATCAAAAAAAGTTTAATCCCAACGCTACGTGGATCAAAAGTGTATATAATAATCCAAAGTGTATATAATAATCCAAAGTGTATATAATAATCAAAAGTGTATATAATAATCAACAGTGTATATAATAATCCAAAGTGTATATAATAATCCAAAGTGTATATAATAATCAAAAAGTGTATATAATAATCCAAAATGTATATAATAATCCAAAGTGTATATAATAATCAAAAGTGTATATAATAATCAACAGTGTATATAATAATCCAAAGTGTATATAATAATCCAAAGTGTATATAATAATCCAAAGTGTATATAATAATCAAAAGTGTATATAATAATCCAAAATGTATATAATAATCCAAAGTGTATATAATAATCAAAAGTGTATATAATAATCAACAGTGTATATAATAATCCAAAGTGTATATAATAATCCAAAGTGTATATAATAATCCAAAGTGTATATAATAATCAAAAGTGTATATAATAATCCAAAATGTATATAATAATCCAAAGTGTATATAATAATCAAAAGTGTATATAATAATCAACAGTGTATATAATAATCCAAAGTGTATATATAATAATCCAAAGTGTATATAATAATCCAAAGTGTATATAATAATCAAAAGTGTATATAATAATCAACAGTGTATATAATAATCCAAAGTGTATATAATAATCAACAGTGTATATAATAATCCAAAGTGTATATAATAATCAAAAGTGTATATAATAATCAACAGTGTATATAATAATCCAAAGTGTATATAATAATCCAAAGTGTATATAATAATCCAAAGTGTATATAATAATCAAAAGTGTATATAATAATCCAAAATGTATATAATAATCCAAAGTGTATAATAATCAAAAGTGTATATAATAATCAACAGTGTATATAATAATCCAAAGTGTATATAATAATCAAAAGTGTATATAATAATCAACAGTGTATATAATAATCCAAAGTGTATATAATAATCAAAAGTGTATATAATAATCCAAAGTGTATATAATAATCAAAAGTGTATATAATAATCAAAAGTGTATATAATAATCAAAAGTGTATATAATAATCAACAGTGTATATAATAATCCAAAGTGTATATAATAATCCAAAGTGTATATAATAATCCAAAGTGTATATAATAATCAAAAGTGTATATAATAATCAACAGTGTATATAATAATCCAAAGTGTATATAATAATCAACAGTGTATATAATAATCCAAAGTGTATATAATAATCAAAAGTGTATATAATAATCAACAGTGTATATAATAATCCAAAGTGTATATAATAATCCAAAGTGTATATAATAATCCAAAGTGTATATAATAATCCAAAGTGTATATAATAATCAAAAGTGTATATAATAATCCAAAATGTATATAATAATCCAAAGTGTATATAATAATCAAAAGTGTATATAATAATCAACAGTGTATATAATAATCCAAAGTGTATATAATAATCAAAAGTGTATATAATAATCAACAGTGTATATAATAATCCAAAGTGTATATAATAATCAAAAGTGTATATAATAATCCAAAATGTATATAATAATCCAAAGTGTATATAATAATCAAAAGTGTATATAATAATCCAAAATGTATATAATAATCAAAAGTGTATATAATAATCAACAGTGTATATAATAATCAAAAGTGTATATAATAATCAAAAGTGTATATAATAATAGCAATGTCAAGGAAACAACAATTCTTTTGTCGCATCTTCTTTTTTATTTAATTGTTTTTATGCGGGTACTAAGGTTAATCCTTATCCCGGCAGATGGTGACAATCTCATTTCTGTGGTGAGTGGCGCTTCCATATTTACATAGATATTATCTTGATATTACATTGGCATCAAGGTCTCGCCCTGTTACCGTGAAAATAGTTAAATGCCCCCGCTGCTTCTGCTCTAAGTTTCTTTTATCGCACTTCCTGTTTGTGAAATTCACTTCCGTTCGCTTGCTTCCCTCAGTCAATATATGTAGTCGAGATACCAGGGAAAAAAGTTCATCAGAACAGTTGCCGTGAAAATACTTGTAGAAAAGACAGAGAGAAGCCACATCACGTTGGTGATAAAATGACTGGAATCGGGCTCTGCCAAGTCAGGATCATTTATATTGCATATCCTTCTTTCTATTTTGTCAGAAACCTCAAGATGAATAGCAGGAGCACCTGACAAGATATGGCAACGATATTCAATGCACGGACGAATAGTATATTTATAAATGTGCAAGATGGATTCTAACTAAAATCTCGAGATGAATAGCAGGAGTACCCGACCTGATAGGGAAACAGTATCCAATGCACAGACGAATGATCTAAACTTATTTATAAATGGAACTTTGCCTGTGTGTGTGTGTGTGTGTGTCCGTTACCTATAAACTTCGAAACGGCTAAACTGATTTTCTTGAAAATTTACACAGTTGTACTGTAAGCGTCTGTGAGTGTTCTTAGCTAGGTTTTGTGTCGCGGTACCCCCGATAAATATCGAAAATCGATAATCGAAAAAATCGGGTTATAGAAGGAGTGGTCTGATTTTAATCAAATTTGATACACTCATAGACAAAGACATAAGAAAAGATATTAAGAAGTTTCAAGGTTGCAGTTCTTACAATAGTGCAGAAAATCGATAATATATATATATATATATAAGGCAAGATGTTTGTGTGTGTGTCTGTTTATCTTCCTGTATTTCTTTATTTTTTCAGCCCTTTTATTTTAGTTTTTGCTTCGGGTTTGGCTCTAAGTAGGTATAATTTTAGTTCTTAGCAATGATAATTTCTGATAGACATGTGTATGCATGCGTGCATATGTGTGTGTGTGTGTGTTCACCAAGTGCTAGACCCAAAAGCCACTCAAAGTAAAGGGTTCTCAAATTACTTTGAATGAGAGCAAGATAGAGTTAATAAGTACTGTTTATGAGTATGTTTAAGAAGAGTAACGGTTAACCTAGGCTCGAAGAGGTTAAGATTATAGCGATCGGGGAAGCATCTTCTCTGGAGTTTGTTCCAAAAATTAGCGGTTCTTGATTAGAATGTGAACTCATGGAACTTCCCTCTTACTAATGGAATACGAAAGGAACGAGCTTGATTCGTTCCAATGTACAAATAGATGTGACGATCTGAACAGGTGGAACTAAAGAATGTAGCTGTTCAGAACATTTGACAAGGAAATACCAGCAGAGTTGCGAGAAGCTACCAACATTTCACTTTTGGGACAGGGGTTGTAGAGTGGAAAATAATTCAGCATTCACAAGGCTGCGAAAAATCATTCCGAATACGATGGAAAAGTGAAAAATAAGGACTGGGCAGCTCTATCCCAAATATCCATAAGTACACCATTTTTAGTTTGATCTTACTATTGTACAGATAGAACATAACAGGATGAATCAGATACTTATACATACAATAAATCGATCTGTTTTGCAGCATTTTTTAACGATGGATCATATACAAGGTGACCCCCTCACCAAAAAAGAACAAAAAAATACGTGGATTTTTGAAGTGTGTATTCAGACATGAACAAGTGGCAGCACTGCGAAACAGTGCCCTCACGAAATAAACACTCTGCTATTTTAATAACCATGGATCAGTGGAACAAGCCATATCTTTTTGAAAATGAACAGGGGAACTCAGTCACTGTCACTACGAATCGTTACATGGAGATGTTACAATCCTTCGTTACACCTGAATTGAACAATTTTTCACACGTTCAAGAAACCTGGTTTCAACAGGAAACTGCACGGCAATCAGTGGAGGCTGTGCAAAAATTGTCTGGTAACCGTGTGATCTCATGGTTCGGTAATGTTCCACGGCCCCCTAGATCGCCAGATTTGTCCGTTTGTGATTTTTTCTTGTGTAGCTGTTCAGAACTTTTGACAAGGAAATACCTACAGAGTTGCGAGAAGCCATCAACATTTCACTTTTGGGACAGGGGTTGTAGAGTGGAAAATAATTCAGCATTCACAAGGATGTGAAAAATCCTTCCGAATACTATGGAAAAGTGAAAAATAAGGACTGGGCAGCTCTATCCCAAATATCCAAGAGTAAAGTGTACATTACTCGACCAATAACTCTAGATGAGTTAAAACAGAGAATTCAGGATGAATTTCACTGTATCTCAGCTGAGATATTGCAACGGTCAATGAGGAATCTCAACAACAGATTTCAAGAATGCATTCATACAGAAGGACGTCATCTAAAGGACGTAATTTTTACATAATGAAAAGTCCATCATTGTTTTAAGGTCTCAATTACTTTGAATAAAATATTTATATTCCATCACACTTGGTTTTATTAGATTGTTAAAAAGTTTCCGTTTTTTGAGTCACCCTGTGCATGAGCTTCACTTGAGGTCTGCGGTAAATTTGAATCCCAACGGGTGTTCAAGTCAAGGAGTTTCTTTCGAAGAAAAAACATCCTGACTGAGAAAAAATTCATGGTCTGCTCTGTATTGACGACTAAAATTGACTAGCTTGGTTTTGAAGGTATTGAATGTTGCAAGCCTATTACTCCTCCAAATTGAGCTGTGAGGGTTAGGTCAAAGGATAGATCAGTTGCCAGGTTCTGTTCAGCTAGATTTTGGCAAGTGCATCTATAGATAATCGTATTGTCAGTATAGGTATTTACAAATAATCTGCGAAAAAAATGGTGTTTTTAGGGACCGTTAAAGTTCCCTGTTAACAAATATGCAACACATCCCTCAACTGTGGATCGGTTTCGTGGTTGTTTATTTGCTGCTTTTTTTATATTTTTTTATTTTTTTTTAGAATTGAGAATGGTGAAAAAGTCACTACTTCATAATAAGATGAGAAAAAGGTCTGTCAGCTGAAAAATAAGTCCGAGTAAACATTTTTGTCAAATCTCAAAAGTGAGGGATGGGCATCTCCAGAGCAGCAATACTTAATTTATGGTCTGATCTAACTCTTGCAAAGGCGAAGCATAACAGGAGGAATCAGATTCTTTCTGGAGCAGTAAAAGAAACTGACCCCACTCAATAATGACAAAACGTTACTGTCTTGGTTTTAGAGGTATTGGTTCTTACAAGCTTGTTCCTCCTTCAAACTGAGCTGTGAAGGTTAGGCCAAAGAATAGATAAGCTGCCAGGTTCCGTTCATACAAATTTTGGGAGGTGCATCCAAAGAACTTAGTATTGTCTGGATAGATATTGATTAATGGCCTGAAAATGTTCCTAAGAAGATCGTTAATAAAAAGCAAAAATAGAATTGGACAAAGGGGAGAGGAGATGACGACACTGATATCGTGTTTCCTTTTTCCAGCCTTGTCGTCTGGTTGATGATTGCATTTAGTGGCATATCAACCTCTCTGCATCATTTAATTTTTTAATAATCAACTCGCGCCAAGGAAGGCAGTACTGCTTTTGGTGGAAAGGAGTTAATAGGAGAATGAAGAGAAAGGAAAACATGTCACATATAGTTGTCGGAGAATGGGTGAGAGAAGGACGGGTTCATTAGTGTGAAGAGATCTGCGTGAAAGTAAAGCATAAAAGGAAAAGAACAAAGTATGGGGTGTCGGGGAACAGATGGGAGTCAAGGAGAAAAGAGTCGACAGTTGACATTGCTTTTAAACTCTTGGAGATTGTAGGAAAGCAAGTATACGGAAGGAAGTTCCACAGGCAGAAAGTGCGAGAAAAGTTTCTTGTTTTGTTTAACGGCATATCAACCAGTGTGAGTTATTTAATGCCAAAAAGGTTGGGTTTTTAGGTATTTTTTAAAATGTTCGGTTATAGTGAGAAGGTTGATTTAGATTTTGTTGAAAAATTTTTAAATTTTAATTTTAGAAGGCTGAAGATGTCTTTAGTTCTTTTGTATTTAAAAATGTATTGCTGGTAATATTTTTTTCCTTCAAAAATATATTATGGCAATACTTTTTCTTTCAAAAATGTGTTATGGTTATAATTTTTCCTTTAAAAATGTATATTTTCTTATAAAGTCTATTTTCATGTATATATTTCTATAAAAATCTACTTTCATACTTTCATGCTGTTTTGACACCAGTTTAAGGATTAGATATTTTCCCATAGCTGGGACCCTCACAGGTGCTACCACTCCGGGTCAGAGTGGAACAACAGCGATTAAGAGGTGGTTCCATGCTTTTCACAACCTCCCAATTTTGCTGCCGGACGCAGTTTACCGTCATACCCAGGAACTTCTAGAGTAAAAATTGCGGTTACACTTGATTGTTTTAACTGTAAAAGGGTGGGACCTTGTTGCTAGTCTAGTGGCTCGAGTAAATACGTGCAGAGGGGGCATCAGGGAGCTAAGCTTGTCGGAGCAGAACCGTGAAAGTATTTGTAGAAGAGACAGAGATAAACCACATGCCAAAATCCAATTATTTTGAATGCAATTTTTTGCTGTTCAGATAATGTTTTAATCATACAAGTTTTACTAATAAACACATAGCTGGTGGAAAACAGCTTGGATCCAGACCATTCCCAAGCGTATTTATGTATAAGTGAATATAACAAGCACAACTGGAATTGGAACTCAGTTCTCTAATTAACAATTCCAAGCCATTATTCATTACACCATCCACACATCCAAGCTTACAGAACATGGTATTCCCAAGCAATCACTCATCTAGGTAATGATTGGGATCTACGTTGCTTAACTTCTGTAATGATGCAGAAGCCTGTATGTGGCCATAATCCTTTGAGTCCTGGAGTGACCTTGATTCCTAATATATCTTCAAGGCAAAGAGCCTCATTGTGTGTACTACTTTTCATTATGAGTGGAGAAAATTAAGTCTGTTTGGCGATGATGAGGCATTACTAGACTGCTTTTGGCGCTATTGAATGTTACGAGCCATTTAGCTGTTAGAGGTCAGAGGAAAGAGGTCAGCTGTCATGCATTAAAAGATTTACTAATGGATTTAATATAGAAGTGCATTGAAAATAGTTAAATATGTAGCTTGTCTAAACATTTGCCATGAAAATGGCTATAGAATAGCGAGAGGCTTAACTGTAAAGGTCTGACCTGGTGGAACCAAGGAATGTAGCTCGCCTAATCATTTGCCATGGAAATAGCGATAGAGTAGCGAGAGGCTTAGATGTAAAGGTCTGAACTGGTTGAACTAAGGAAAGTAGATCATCTGAACATTTGCCATGGAAATAACGATAGAATAGAGAGAGGTTTAGCTGTAAAGGGCTGAAGTGGTGGAACTAAAGAATGTAGCTCGTCTGAACATTTGTTATGGAAATAATGATAGAGTAGTCAAGGGCTTGTAATATTTTATCTGTCTAGAAAAAGTGAGTATTGGTCGTAATACCAGTATATTGCAGCAATACTCTATTTTTGGTCTGCTCTAACTCTTCTGAAGATAAAGCTTGACTGATTCTAATACTTAGTAGACTAGTACAAGAAACTGCCAATTTGTTCAGCCATTTTAAAAATGGTTCATTCCACATGAGGTCTGGAGTGACCTTAAGTCTGTTGTAGTGTGTTTCGGTATTATTCAGCAAAATATCTGGAGATAAACGGATATACACAGACCAGTACAATAGTTGCAATGACAAGACAGAACACAGAAAATTGTCGTCGAAGTAATCTGTCCGAATATTACTCGAATGACACTTGAATATTACGCCTTGAATGATACTATTCTTTACTTAAATAGGCCATTTCATCTATGGGCTATTCCATAATTGAGAGTGCTGCAGAGGTGTCAGCCACTCTACAACAGAGTCATAATATACCTTTAAGGCAAAGATCCTCATCAAGAGTAGTTCTGTTCGTTATGAGTTGAGAAAGTTCAGTCGTTTTGGTGCTGATGAAACATTACAAGATTGCTTTTGGCGCTATTGAATGTCACAAGCTTTTGAAGCTAGATTAGAGGAGAGATTATTTGACAAACTTGGGTTGCTTAGATGTCGGGGGTTTCACCCACTCTCTAGGGGATCATCTACATAAATATCAAAACCTATCCTGACTAGAGCTACAAAAAATACTATAACACATATCAATTCATATTTAATTCAATTCAATTCATATTTAATTTATCTTTTGAAGGAGTTTCCTTTTGGAACTACGTTTTTTATTAATCATCTGGAACTTATTTTTGTGGATAGACAGCAGCTAGCTTTCTCATCGCATTCGTGTAGCTTTTCTCGACGTCTTGAAATCTTGTTTCTTTCAAGTGGAATTCGATTTTAGGAAAGAGATAAAATCGTAAGGGGTGAAATCTGGGGAATATAGACGTTGTCAAACCCGGTGAATGTTGTCCGACAAAGCAGTTATACAAACCATGTTCCTTGATGGAACCTCTGTGGTGTGGTGAGACGACTACACTCTACATACGTCCCTTTCAAGCAACCGCTATAAACAAAAAACTTGAGCTGCTACGTTATAACATGGTTTGTATGTGTGACAGAGTGCAAAATCAATCTGTGCCAAGCGCATTCACCCTGCGTATTTTAGCTCCGTAACAATCCCGATATTTTTTTTATCAGACTTCATATGCTTATTGTCTTTGTATGTGCGTCGTGGTGCAGTGGATATCGGCTCGGAACGAGAAATCGGGAAGCCGAGTTCGAATTCCAGTCGTATTCCTTCATTTACGCGCAAATACCCTTGGGAAAGGTATTAATCCGTCTTTTCCCTCCAGTTTTGGGTTAAATAGCAGAACAGATTGGGTTCTGTAGCCTTGGTCGGCAACCAGTCTACCGCAGAAAGCAATGGCAACCTACTGCGGGACAATCTTCTACCCACTCTTTTGAGACATGATTGCCCAAGTGTGTACCACGTATGGCACTTAACTGACTGACTGTCTTTGTATGAAGAACGTTAATATATAAACAAGAATGAGAATAGGACCGATAAGGGAGCATTGGGAAACGCCCGCATTGAACACATGCACATCATCTGTGCTATCTCACGCAACTTTAATTTACGATCGGCCAAAACAAATTTGTGAACTTTTTGTCTTTCGGAACAATTGCCGATTTGGGGTGAGCTGAGCCTTCCACTGCACCACAACACACATCCAGGACACATTCTAGGACACATAATGAGAAAAAAAAACTTGAACATTTTTACACTCAGAGGACATATTGGAGGCAAGAGGGAAAGAGGAAAGCAGTGATATACATGTATAGTTTTGAGTGTAGGATTTGAGTCTTCCTCGATTAACAGAATCAAAAATGGAGGCGGATTAATACCATTCCCTTTTCTGGATATCTCATTTTCATTTTAGTTCTGTTTTAGTAACCCAACTCTCCAAGGTTTTGTTCCCTCTTCAGTGACCATCTATTGAACTCACAACTCTTTGGGTCAATTCACTTTTTGGACCATTAATTTTATTATCATTATTGGAAATCGGACAGTCGACTTCCAACTCCAGCCGTGTTCTTTATATTCAGTTATGCACAAATTAATTGGGAAAGATATGAATCCACGTCTTCTTTCTCCGGATATGGATTAATTATAGAGAAACATTTCTCTGCCATCAGCATGACTGATGCTAATCTCCTAGAGAGGATCATACTGCCCCTCTTTGGCCTTAATGTTTCAACTGACCTGAAGTTGAACTAAGAGATTGAACCTAATACTCGCTACTCTATCACTATACTTGAGCATCTAATACTAGAAAGGTTGGGTCACTGTGTCCGGTCAGAAAGTTTTTTTCTCGTCAGAATCCACCTTGCAGATTTATAAATTTACCGTGCATGGAATACTGTTGCCATATCTGATTAAGTGCTCCTGCTGTTAATCCAAAGAAGAATACACGGTGTAGGCGGTCCTGACTTAGCAGCTCTCCTGCAGTCCCTTTCTCACCGACGTGATGTGGATTTCCTCTGTCTTTTCTACAAATATTTTCATGGCAAGTGTTCTGATGAGCTTTTATCCCTACTGCCACGAGAATTTAAGCACGTTACAAGACTAGCATCTAGGTCCCACTCGTTTATCGTTGAAATAGTTAAATATAACCGCCACTGCTACTCGAATAGTTTCTTTTCTCGCATATCTTACCTGTGAAACTCCCTTCTGTTTATTGCTTCTCTGATAGCTATAATCTCCAAAAATCTAAATACGACGTCAATTTTATCTTCTTGAATCTCATTCATCTTTTATCCTTTCTTCATTTTACACGGTTTTTCTCTCACTTTTCTCCTTGCACACGAGTGGCGTTCCTGTCTTGCTTGGGTTAAAAAAAAAAAGAATTTGTTAAAAAATAATTGTTATAATTTAAGAATAGCATTAAAAAAAGAAATTCTTGCAAACTAAAACATTCTCTATCTTTAAATAACCTGCAAATAGTTGGTAACACACAAAAAACAAATCAGTCATTTGTTCACCTACACATCGACAACCAATGATGTTATTTTTATATTTTGTGGATGAATTTGAATAGAAACTAGTACAAAATAAAATAATTAAAAAGAACTTTTGTTGTTTAGGATAGTCTTGAAGCTGAGAAGACACTGTCACCTGGAGGTGGCCCTACATTCCAAAAATTCAATACCATTCTTGGCATGCGATTTGTCAAAACAATATTTTATTTATAGTATTAATAATTTCTAACAAATCTCATTATCTTTGTTGTATTGATCTCAAACATTTCGCTTGGGGTAGTTGCTGGCCTTTTGCCTGTTTTCAGGAAAGAGACGAACATCTGTTCCATTGAAAAGCGTCTAAAATCGGATAGACTGGGTGTGCAGTAGAGAAGCTGCAAATTTATTATCGCTGTCTTATCTTTCAGGAATAATTGACATTAAATAACCTTGAATACATTTCTTGAATATTAATGATCTCTCGCATAATTACTGAACTCTGATTGGTTCTTTTATGATTGATTAATTGCAGCTCAATCTTTGACTCGTCATTTAAAGGTTATGTCTTTCATTCAGCACTTCTCGTATGGCTAAACAACTCACTGATTTTTAGTGGCAAGGAAACGTACTTTTCAAAGAACATCAGAAGTGGTGATTGACAAAATCTTTAGAAATTCTTCCTTAATTTGTCACCTAGATTGTTCGTCACCAGTTTTCAACGGTTCTCACGTTTTTATGAAGTACCGCGGTTTTACTGCGTTCTCAGTACTCCCTTACATATCAAATAAACTTACAATACTTCTGCGTATTTTTTGACTCTCGAGGTTTTTCCTGGAAAACAACCATCTTGTTTTTCTTTAATGCCACAAAAATATAAAGCTATTTCCCCATTACATTTGCGATCAGTTTTATGACTATCATCCGAGATTCGATCTATATTATCGGGACAATGAATGACGTCATCCATCAATCATGATGGCGATCACCTGAATATGTTTTATTGTTACTTGTGGTAAATGATGTTTATATTTTCTTTCGCGCCGCTTTTAATATATTTTGTATTTCAAGGATTTTCATGTTCAAACTTGATGTCTGGTGTTTATTGAAGGGCATTCGGCAACAGCAGCTTATCGTATAGCCTGCCGTTGCTCGGGTGTAATGAAAGCTTTAAAACTAATTCATGGTCCTGGAGCTCAGACTCTTTGGACGTTGGCACGAAAGACTAAAAAGCAATAGTTGTTTCCAGTTCAAACGAAACCGTAGACTGAAAGAAAAATGAATGGCTGTAAGTCAAATTTTGATTTCCTGGTATCGATATCAAATAAGTTTTTTTCGTCGTAAACTGAATTTTGAAGGCTAAATAAGTCCTCTGAGTAAATGGTATCATGGCTGAGACTAAGAACTACAATTATACCTACTTAGAGCCAAACCCGAAGCAAAAACTAAAATAAAAGGACTGAAAAAAATACAGAAATACAGGAAGATAAACAGACACACACACAAACATCTTGCCTTATATATATATATATATATATATATATATTTTTTAATCATATCACCCCAAGCAAGGCGGTAACGCCACTGATGTGCAGGGAGCTACATAAGAGTGAGAAGATTACAAAAGAGAAAAACCGGAAACCGCATCCTAAACAGGAAACAAGGGATAAGCCTCTTCACCTGTTCAATAGACGTGGGTGGAGTGTGAACCGGGCGATAGTTTAGTCTATCGATTTTCTGCACTATTGTAAGAAGTGCAACCTTGAAACTTCTGAATATCGTTTCTTATGTCTTTGTCTATGAGTGTATGAAATTTGATTAAAATCGGACCACTCCTTCTATAACCCAATTTTTTCGATTGTCGATTTTCGATATTTACCGGGGGGGACCCCGACACAAAACCTAGCTAAGAACATTCGCAGACGCTTATAGTACAACTGTGTAAGAAAATCAGTTCCGCTGTTTCGGAGTTTATAGGTAACGGACACACACACACACACACACACACACACACACACACACACACACACACACACACACACACACACAAAGTTCCATTTATAAATAAGTTCAGATTAGATATCCAGGACCTTCCTCACTAGCTTTAACTTTATTAATTATATTTCCAGCAATTTAATTTTAACACAATATGTCCTGTGGTAAGAACTAGAGATTGGGTGAGGTCAACGCTTAGAAATATATAGCATTTGTCTTACTAACGTTAAATATACTTTTATTATTATTATTTTCCAACACATTAATCAGTATGCATGGTAGATGTCACTGTGAATTAAGTGACTGCAGGTCATATTGAATATTCGGCCACTTACTCATCAAAGTTAGACTTATTATTATAATTTAGGTAAGTTTATTTTAACACTGGCGTTTGGTGCTGTAGACTGGTTAAATAAAAAACATTTCTCAAATATTCAGTACCTTACACACTATCGTTATTATATTTCAAGTAATTCTATTTTAACTATGTATGTTTTGTGCAAACTAAATGAATGCTTATATGCTTTATAGCAAAAGCAACATATTTAACTATGTATGTTTTGTGCAAACTAAATGAATGCTTACATGCTTTATAGCAAAAGCAACATATTTAACTATGTATGTTTTGTGCAAACTAAATGAATGCTTACATGCTTTATAGCAAAAGCAACATATTTAACTATGTATGTTTTGTGCAAACTAAACGAATGCTTACATGCTTTATAGCAAAAGCAACATATTTAACTATGTATGTTTTGTGCAAACTAAATGAATGCTTACATGCTTTATAGCAAACGCAACATATTTAACTATGTATGTTTTGTGCAAACTAAATGAATGCTTACATGCTTTATAGCAAAAGCAACATATTTAACTATGTATGTTTTGTGCAAACTAAATGAATGCTTACATGCTTTATAGCAAAAGCAACATATTTAACTATGTATGTTTTGTGCAAACTAAATGAATGCTTACATGCTTTATAGCAAACGCAACATATTTAACTATGTATGTTTTGTGCAAACTAAATGAATGCTTACATGCTTTATAGCAAAAGCAACATATTTAACTATGTATGTTTTGTGCAAACTAAATGAATGCTTACATGCTTTATAGCAAAAGCAACATATTTAACTATGTATGTTTTGTGCAAACTAAATGAATGCTTACATGCTTTATAGCAAAAGCAACATATTTAACTATGTATGTTTTGTGCAAACTAAATGAATGCTTACATGCTTTATAGCAAAAGCAACATATTTAACTATGTATGTTTTGTGCAAACTAAATGAATGCTTACATGCTTTATAGCAAAAGCAACATATTGACATGCAAATTACACATTGGGGATACCAAAATAAAAAAAATACAACAATTTAGACATCTCAAAGTGTTTTAATAGCAGACGGAATTTACCATATTAAAATCTGAAGGTTTATTTATCTGGCTTTTTATTAGAACGGTGAACGGAGGATGTGCGTTGTGGCGCAGTGGATATCGGCTCGGAACGAGAAATCGGAGAGCAAAGTTCAAATTACAGTTGAATTCCTTGCATTCACTTACGCGCAAATACCCTTGGGAAAGGTATTAATCCGTCTATTCCCCCAGTTATGGGTTAAATAATAGGACAGATTGGGTTCTATAGCCTTGGTCGGCAACCAGTCTACCACAGAAAGCAATGGCAACCTATTGCGGGATAATCTTCTGCTCAGTGAGTCATGTCTCTTCTTACATGTTCGCCCAAGCGTGTATCACGTATGGCACTTAACTGACTGAAGGCGTTTGACTGGCGTTCTTCCCAATTCCCATGTCTACGTTATCTCTGGCCAAATATTTGACTTAATTCGACAATTCTCGAAAGAAACCATCTAATTAAGTTCGTATTGAAGATCATTTCACATGAATGTGCGGATCCCCAGGGCTTTTATGACCTTTTTATTTAAATTGGTATCAGTCTATGCAAGACAATAAATGTACAAATTAATATTGGGTTACGAGGTGCAGAAGACTCAGAAACTGAAACTTTACTAATAAGTAGAAAGAGAAAAAAACTAATCAGGAGGATAACAGGTACCGATTAATATTGCATTTAAATTTTTGGACATTAAAGTTGGTTGGAAAACATGGAGTCGGATGAGAGTTTCACAAGCGAGAAGTGCGAGAAAATAAACTATTAGAAGAGAATATACGGTTAGATTTAGCCAGCTTAACTCTAAATTAATGAGATCTTTACTAGTACTGTACTTAAATTAATTATTTTAGGTACGATAGCGATTATCACAAAAGTATTTATAGAAAAAGACACAGAGGTAATCTTGCGGTGACAAAAGCCGAGCCGCCAGATCAGGAACAATAATATTGCTGATTCTTCTTTGGATTTTATCAAGGAGCTCAAGGTAAATAGTATGGGCAGCAGACCATATGATCAACGACTTTCCGATGTCATTAGTTCCTTACTAAGTATTTTTGATGATGACACAACTAATCAGTTGTTAGCTGGGGCAAAAAATGGATACTAAACTTCAATGCGTTGAAGACGAAACTACTAATTCCGTCTGCTATTAAAACACTTTGAGATATCTAAATTGTTGTATTTTTTTTTTATTTCGGTATAACCATCATAGAGAACCATTTTTTACCCTTCATCCCTATGGCTGATGCTAACCTAATAGCGTCTTCTTGTGATCACGTTTGCCACTGATATGAAATAGTGTGATTATATTGCATCATTTGTTAAGTCTGCCGCTAGAAAAATTGCTTCCCTGTGTTGTGTTAGATCATTTTCTCGTCAGAATCCATCTATAAATCTATCATATTGCTTCTATATCTGGTCTGGTGTTCGGGCTATATATCCCGAGATCCTCGATAAAATTCAAAGAAGGGTCTGTTATGTTATCGGTCCTGCTATGTCATTTCGAATTCAGTAGTTTTTTCATAGCCGTGACGTGGCCTACCTTTATTTACTTAGCCTTCCTCCTTGATATCTCAATGGTAGTATTATATATTCCTTGACCACAGTGTATAATTTCGCTCAGAAGTATATTTACATTAAACAAATATTGCTGAACAGCAAGAATGCG
This sequence comes from Ascarosepion bandense, assembly GCA_037127315.1. Lineage (NCBI taxonomy): Eukaryota > Metazoa > Mollusca > Cephalopoda > Sepiida > Sepiidae > Ascarosepion > Ascarosepion bandense. The sequence goes on along the minus strand of JBBBDQ010000687.1, from coordinate 704,980 downwards.
ACTGGCAAAATAAAAAAAATATATATTGTTTTGAAAAATCAGGAATACAGACAATAAATAATTTTGCTGCTCTTAAAGTGTTATGGTGCTTCCTACGAGGAATGGACTCTTCCTCTTTCTATATATACATTACCTGCGTGACTTCTAGAGAGCTGTAACTGACTTTTTCACTGTCAGCTCTCTGCCTTCGAGTAGAGGGCGCTCTCTGCTTCCGAGCAGAGAGCAATAACCCAGTCGTGATTCCGCCGAAGGGTAGAAGCACGACTGGGGAATAATAGACAGACATTTTTTGGCCGGGCGATATAGCCCGGAAGGCCCAGTTATAAACTGACCATGTGTCATATGTTACCCTTACTGGGAGGGACAGCTAAATAATGCAGTTGCCTCGCTGTAACTGAATTTTTCACTGTCAGCTCTCTGCCTTCGGGTAGAGGGCGCTCTCTGCTTCCGAGCAGAGAGCAATAACCCAGTTGTGGTTCCGCCGAAGGGTAGAATTACGACTGAGCAAAAATAGACAGACATTTTTTGGCCGGGTCATATAGCCCAGAAATCCCAGTTATAAACTGACCATGTGTCACATGTTGCCCTTACTGGGAGGGACAGCTAAATAATGCAGTTGTCTTGCAGCGACTACATTGTCACTGTAAGCTCTCTGCCTTCGGGCGGAGAGCGTTAACCCAGTCGTGGCTCCGCCGAAGGGTAGACTCACGACTGTAGTGGAGTGAGTTCAATAACTGGCTACAGCAGTGACTAACAAATAACTTAAAGAGTTGAGTTAAAAGAAGATACATAAAACATCTGGAAGTGGCATGGCACATGGAATGAGAACAATGACACATCACTCAATAAATCCTATAACTAATAAATAAAAAACAACTTTTAGGTAAAATTCGACTTTATTCATCAACACAGTTTTCTTCTAGAGTGATACACTGATTCAAACACTTTTCTAACAATTCGATGCTTTTTTGTAGAACGATTTGTCTTTGGCCTCAAAATACGCCGCAGTTTCCAATATCACTTCTTCATTGGAGCCAAATCTCTTTCCCTGTAGCATATTTTTGGGGTCTGCAAACAGCCAGTAGTTGCTGGGAGCCAGATCTAGAGAATAGGGTGCATGAGGAAGCAATTCGTTAGTGCAACTGGTGAAGTTTTGCCATAGATGCGATCAATTTGTGACATGGTATAACTTTTTCTTCTTCATTTATGGCCGTTTTTTGACGATTTCTTCCTTCAGACGCACTAATAGTGCTTTATAATATTTACTATTGATGTTTATTCCTTTCTCAAGGTAATCGATTAACAAAATACATTGTGCAGCCCAAAATACGAAGGCCAAACCTGTAGACAATACTGATATTTGCGTTTTTGGTCGCTTTAGACAGCTTTCATTTGCTGCTGTCCACTTAGCTGACTGCCGATTTGATTCCGGAATGAGGTGGTGGATCCATGTCTATTCCATTTTCACAAATTTATGCAAAAACCTTTTCTTGTTGCGTTAAAACAGCTGCAAACAACGCTGTAAATCGTCGTCGCGTTGTTGTTTTTGATCGACTATGAGCAAACTCAGCACCCACTTTGAACACAGCTTTCTCTTTGACAAATGTTCATGCAAAATGGTGAATACACTGACTTCTGATATGTTCAAATCCTGTACTATCTCACACAACTTCAATTTACGATCGGCCGAAACGAGTTTGTGAATTTTTTTGGTGTTTCTTGGGACAACTGTCAATTTAATCGACTAAGTGTTCAGCATCATTTGTGTCTGTACGATCGCGTTAAAATCAGCATAATACCTCTTAACCGTTGTTTCCGACGGAGCAGAGTCCGAATAACACATCAAGCCATTGCTTTGCTTGAACAGTATTTTTTTCTGATCAGAAAGCAATGCTTTATCAAAACACGAAATTTAGATATTCCATTGTTTTGAAAATTTGTAACAATAGCTTTACTTAAATAACTGTAATTTGTAAACTAATAATCTGATTGAGCCCAAATTTTGTTACGTGCTCTTTGAAGGTCAGTAGTTCATTAAAATCATATAGATTTTTTATTAGTAGCGCTATCTACATGTCAGGTTCAAGTGTAATTGAGTGATGTGTTATAATCACGTGATCGAAATAATGAGTTCGGCTCAAAATTTCAATAAAGAAGGCCGGAATTTAGAACGGCCAAAAACATCGTGAATATGGCAATAAAGATTAGAACAACAGTCCGAACCATCTAATTAATGTGAATTTCAAAATAAAAGTTATCATTTACTGTCCACCTACCTTTAGACCACTATATATATATATATATATATATATATATATATATATATATATATATATATATATATATATATATATATATATATATATATATATACTATATATATATATACTATATACTATATATATATATATATATATATATTATATATATATATATATATATATATATATATATATATATATATATATATATATATATATATATATATATATATATATATATATATATATATATATATTCACGCTTTTGTATTTATTCATAGTTAACAACAAAAAATGGGGCATAAAATAAAACATTGTTTCATGATTGCATCATCTTTTGTTGTTTTATATGTAGTCATTGGTAACGGTTGCTTATAATACATTTTCAGCAGAATAAAAGAAGACTATTCTATTCATTATTTATGCGAACAGCTGCTTTCTGCATATCCCTAAACCCGAAACACACTTGAGTGTTGACAATTTTATATTCGTCTTGATTAACTAAAATGTTTTTCGTAAGTGTTAAGGGAAAATTATCTTTATATATATATATATATATATATATTACGGAAATTAACGATGATTAACGAAACTTGGTTATATATATACTATCTTTGTTGCTCTACTTTTGTATTGAGCTCTTTAGTGTTAGGGTTTTCGTCTTGGGTTTTTTTTCTTTCTTACGAGTATTTGACTTTTTGTTCATGTCCTTCGTTTGTTTCTTTTTTTACTTCCCCTCCTTTTCCTCCCGAGTTCGTTCTCGGTGGGTTTTTCAAGGCGAACTTAAATATAGTATAACAATTACGAGTATTAGTAGAAATATTTTTGTTACTATTAATATATGTGTGTGTGTGTGTGTTTCGGGTTTAGGGAAGAGAACCACTTTTTGGTGGCCTTAACTCATTAGAATTCCTTTCTTCTAAAAATGCAAAAAATAAACAAAAACTATTAAATGAATAAAAACTATAGAAGTGAAAAAAGTAAAAAAATGTGAGTAAAAAATAGTGAAAGTGGAAGAAGTGAAAAAATACAAAAGTAATGAATAAAGAACATGAAAATGAATAAATAAAAAAAAAGAAAAAAGAAGAAAGAAGACAAAGGTAATGCATGAAGGCAATAGAATGAAAGAAAGAAAGAGGGAAAAAGGAAAGAATAAAGAAAAAGAAAGAAGGAAAGAAAAAAGAAAAAGACAAAAGTAACGAATGAAGGCAATGGAAGAAAGAAAAAAGAAAGAAGTAATGAATGAAAGCAATAGGACGAAATAAGAAAGAGAGAAAAAGGAAAAGAAATGAATGAAGAAAGAAAGAAAAAAGAAAGAAAAAGACAAAAATAACAAAAACGCAGAAAGAAAGAAAGAAAGAAAGAAGACAAAGGTAATGAATGAAGGTAATAGGATGAAAGAAAGAAGGAAAGATAAAAGAGGAGAGAAAAGACAAAAGAAGAAAGTAAGAAAGAAAGTGAGAAAGAAAGAGAGAAAGAAAGAGAGAAAGAAACAAAAGTAACGAATGAAGGCAATAGAAAGAAAGAAACAAGAAAGAAAAAAAAGAAAAATACAGGAGAAACAGTAAACAAGAAAAATGTGAAAGAAAGAAATGAAAGAAACTAATAGAAGGTTAAATAAAAGTAGTGAGAAAGAGCGAAAGGAAAAAATAAAGAAAGAAAGCGAGGAAAGAAGAGGAAAAATAAGAGGTCATGAAAGACTAGAACGGAAAAAAAAAGAAATAAGACTGGAGTCAGTAAATGCGGTGAAAATAATGCCGGTGAAAAAAAAAAGAATGGAAGAAAAGCGGGAAAAAATGGAGAAAGAAACGAAAAGAAACATTAAAAAAAGAAAAAATATAGCGAAAGAAATAAAAAAGTACTAAAGAAAACAAAGAAAAAGAGAATAAAATATGTTTAAACGTGTAGAAAATATAGAAGTTAGAGAGGAAAGAAAAGAAAAATTGTGTGAAAGAAGAAAAACGCGAAAAAAAGGCAAATAGAGATAGAGAAGGAGAGAGGAAGAAAAAGAATGATAGAAAGAGAGAGAAAAGAAGGTTAAATGAGTAGAGTAAGAAAGAAAAAGCAAAAAGGAGAGTAAGGAAAAATTAAAAGAGAGCGAAAGGGAGAAAAACGGGTGAAGAAGGCAAAGAAAGAGAAAGAGAGAGAGAGAGAGAGAGAGAGAGAGAGAGAGAGAGAGAAAGAGAAATGGAGAAAGGAAGGTTAAGTAAATGGAGGAAGAAAGCAAAAGAAAATACAAAGAAGAAAACTGGAAAGTTAAATAAAGAAAAAAGAAAGAAAGAAATTAATTCCTTTTACATATGAAAGGGAAAAAGAAAGAAAAAGAAAAACTTGTTAAATCTTGGGTTGTTCTGAAAGTTTCATGCCTATTTTTAAAGGAATTTAAAACACAAAACAAAATTATGCCATGAAATATTTATTCAACTAAATATGAAACATTTTACTTTACAACATTTCTCTTATTTTTCTTTAGCTTAAAGATTCCCTCTTCTCAGAATTTCGGTGGGTTATCTGCAAAAAAGCTCATTAATATCTTCTAAAGAATTAATTTTTTTACCATAAAGATTATTTTGAAAGAACCTAGATAAATGAAAGTCCGAAGGAGCGATGAAAGGTGAATATGGCTGGGAGGGTAACACATCCCGGCCAAACTGCAACAATTTTTTCCGGGTTGCCAAAGAAACGTGAAGCCTAGCATTCAGTCAGTTAAGTGCCTTACGTGATACACGCTTGGGCGATCATGTCTCGAAATGAAATGACATGACTGACTGGGCAGAAGATTATCCCGCAGTAGGTTGCCATTGCTTTCTGCGGTAGACTGGTTGCCGACCAAGGCTACAGAACCCAATCTGTCCTGCTATTTAACCCATAACTGGAAGACGGATTAGACGGATTAATACCTTTCCCAAGGGTATTTGCGCGTAAGTGAATAGCAATGAATTCGGCTGGAATTCGAACTCGGCTCCCCCGATTTCTCGTTCCGAGCCGATATCCACTGCACCACAAAGCCTGGCATTAACCTGATGTGTAAATAATAATAATAATATTAAAAAAAAAACCTTTCCTGTTCGCCTATTCTGAATTTTTTTCTATAATTGCTGCCTCTAATTTTTTCAGCTGTGATTGTAATTTTCAGAATCAATTAATTGGTTACTTGGCGGAAGCTCATAGTACAGGATTCCTTTCCAATTCAACTAGATGCACGGTATGACTTTCTTAGGATGATGACCAACTTTTGGTGTGTTTGCAGTTAACTCATGTCGCTTACCCAAGGATCTTTACAATGTTGTAAACTATCCATTTCTCATCACCCGTCAGAATTTGTTTCAAAACGGGTGCATTTTCATTGCGTTAATACAGCAAAACACAGATAGAAATGTGATCCAAAATATCTTTTTTGTTTCTTACGAGGTATTTTTGCCTATAGAGTAATGAAAAAGCATCGAGTGTCTAAAATGCATCTTATAATCTTCGCATGATGCTAAATTGACACGAATTAAGTAATTTTAAAATTTCTTTTTCAAGAGTTAGTTCAAAGTCTGCTCTAAACAGAAATGTATGTATATTATATCTGTCAATAAATTTGACGTTTTTTAAAGCGGTGAAATTGGAATGACTAAAAATTGGCATGGACTTTTCGGGCAAACCAGTAGATGCTGTTAATAGTCACAAATTTTAACACAAGATCCTTATGTCTCGAGTACCTAAGTAACAAGATCGTATAGCCAGCATTACATATAAAATACAACACCAATAATTATTTGTCTTATTTTCACCAAAAGCTGACGTTCATAAATTTCAACTGTTCTTCATTTGCTGTGTAACTTCGGGACATAAGCGAGCACTGATCTCCACAATTTCCTGTCCTTTTTAGCTCTTGAAAAATTTTATCTTTTTTGTTATTTCTCCTAAACCCTGTTCCGCCATTCATTTAGACAAATTTTTTCTTGTATGTGAAGTGCTTCGTCAGGACGTTAGCAATCACGGCTCTCCACGATTTCCTGTCCTTTGTAGCTCTTAATAAATTTTGTCTTTTTTTTATCTCTCTTAGACCCTGTTCTGCCTTCCACTTACACAAGCTTTTTCTTCTATGTGCAGTGCTTCTTCAGGGCGTTAGCAATCATGGCTCTCCACGATTTCCTGTCCTTTGTAGCTCTTAATAGATTTTATCTTTTTTTATCTCTCTTAGACCCTGTTCTGCCTTCCACTTACACAAGCTTTTTCTTCTATGTGCAGTGCTTCTTCAGGGCGTTAGCAATCATGGCTCTCCACAATTTCCTGTCCTTTGTAGCTCTTAATAAATTTGTCTTTTTTTTTATCTATCTTAGACCCTGTTCTGCCATCAACTTACACAAGCTTTTTCTTCTATGTGCAGTGCTTCTTCAGGGCGTTAGCAATCATGGCTCTCCACGATTTCCTGTCCTTTGTAGCTCTCAATAAATTTTGTCGTTTTTGTTATTTCTCCTAAACCCTGTTCTGCCATTCATTTAGACAAGCTCACTATGTATGTTATGAGTTGTTTTTCCTGTCTATCTTGCATTCAATCTTTCCTTATTACGTGACTTTGAAATCGCAAATTTTAATTTTTTCTTCCTGATATTAGTTACTTTTATATTTCCATTTCGTCCGCATATTCCATCTGTAGCATCCTCAGCATCCTGCTGTTGAATCACATTCTGTTGCTTTAAAAGTCAATTTGTCGTGCGATACACGCTTGGATGATCTTGATTCGAAAGAGACATGTCTGACTGGACAAATGATTTTCCTGCAGTAGGTTGCCATTACTTCTTGTTGTAGACTTGTTGCCAACCAAGGCTGTAGAACCAACTCTGCACTAATATTTAACCCATGGCTGGAGGGAAAACATATGGATAAATACTTTTCGTAAAGGTATTTGGGCTTAAGTGAATGCAACAAATTCAACTGGAATTCGAACTCAGCTCTCCGATTTCTCTTTCCGAGCTGATATCCACTGCACCACAACACACATCCAAAAAGTACAACGCACTTCTTCAAAAGTACAGAAGCTTAAAAAGAAAAACAAATGAATTACCTTTCATTTTCAATTTTTTTACGAAAAAAAAGATGTTGGGAGGGTGAAGTAACTTGAATAAACATACTTTTTTCTATTCTCACTGATTATGTGAATTTTGGTGACAAACAAAAATGACCTATGTTACTATTCTTTCTTTTTTTAAACCAAACACTAACCTCTTCTTTGAGAAATTTGCAAAAATCTGTCACCTCGACTGCTGAAAAATCCAAGCAAAAAATATAAATAACTTATCATTTCTGAGAATGTAACTAATTTTTCAATATCAAATTTCTGTTACAATTTGACCATAAATCAACACAAAGGATTTCGAATCTTGTTAGGGTTGAAAAACCAAAAACCAAAAAAAAATAAAAGAAAAGATATGTTTTTATTTTCCATTCAGGTTTCTTTACATTAGAATAATGTATGTTAGCTTACAGTGTGGCGTAGCAAAAGAAGCCCCCAGACGAGAATAAACTTATAAAGGGTGTATTTTTCTAAGTTTTCCTCTTTTTCTATGTACTGTGTCCGTTTAGGTCGTTGTCGATAATGACCCTCCACAATTTCTTATACTTTGTAACTCTAAGCAAGGTTTGTCTTCTTACTTGAGTCATTTCACCCCAAACAAAGCAATAAAGCCACTAAGGAGTAAGAGGTTACTGAGTATTAGAATATGAGGAAAATAAAGAAAGAAAGATTAATACTATTAACGAATAAAAATAATAAAGTATGCAGAAAACCTGAACATAATAAATTTATCAGAAAATAAACGGATCACTGGTAAGCTGGAAGCCGCAACAGCGAGAAGTGCGATAGAGGAAACTGTTAGCATATATTTTACGGTTACACCCAGCCTTTTCAACTGTAAAACGTCCAGACCATAACCTATTATTGAGCACAGGGAAGCTACATTAAAGCGATGGGAAAGTGACTGAAGTCGAGATGCCAGGTCAGGACTAATAAAACTGCAATTGGATTTTATCAATATTTTCTAAATGTATAGCAGGAGCACCAGACTAGATGTGACAGCTATATTCAATGTAAGGAAGGTTGTTAGACTGATGAATATGTAAGATTCTTGAGAGAAAAATTGTTTATCACGTTAAAATTAACCTAGCAGTAGACCTAGCCATTGATTCAATATAAACTTTCCACTTCATGTTAACCTGAGAAGACTCAATGATTCACTCTCCTGACTCTCTTTTCTGACTTCAATCAGCCATGCTGATTGAAGTCAGAAAAGAGGCCATGATTGATAATTAACAGTTTTTTGAAGTGTTAAAATTAGCAAGCCATTCTTTGCTCCAGTTAACAGCAGATTGTTGGCCATTTTTTAGAACTGCTGCCAATTTAACCATATCGAACTGCTCTTATTATCGAGGCAGGAGTTTAACAAATTTCATGAGGTGTTAAGACGATAAACTACTGGAAAGTTCTCCCCATCTATAGGAATTAACTCTTTCTCCGTCAATAAAGACTAACCTCCATGACTCCTGGGGACGCAGGCGTGAGGTAACTGAGAGAGAGAGAGAGAGAGAGAGAGAGAGAGAGAGAGAGAGAGTCTAGAGACAGTTGTGAGGTAGCGTAATTATTTGGGCTTCTATTTTGCTGATTTAATACAATGTTTGAACCTACCTTTAATGTTTCCTTTTTTTCTTCCTGGCCAAACAGGCTACAACAATTTGGCGACGAAGATTTCGCAACAACAGTTTATAAGACGCACCCTAATTTCAGTAGGGCACATCAGGAAAAAAATTGTAATTAGTAAAACTACTAAAATTATTAGTAAATGACTCATTAGTCCACTAGAAATAATCTAATAATATCTCTGTCTTCAGTTCTGCCACTTTCTTGTAATGGATTAATTTCTATACTCTCGGAACTGATGCCAAACCAGAAGAGAGGGCTTTCGTCGTAGTCCCCCAGGACGTCTTTCCCATACAGGTCGTAGCCGTAACTGTAGACCAGTTTCGTCCATCCAGCTTTTGGATGAACATGCACACTTTTCGGTATTTTATCTTTCCGTATAGATTTTCTCTCAAAAATCAAAAAAAAGGAGCAAGTTTTGTGTCATCAGCATAACATGGAAGAACGACCGTATAATATATAATTTGAATTTATTGCATATGATTTTATTGAAACAAAGTACTAAAATTAAACATGATGAAATTAATATCTAAATCTAAACTTATTTAGGAACTTTGTCTGTGTGTGTGTGTGTGTGTCTGTGTGTGTGTGTATCCGTTGACTGCGAAAAGGCTGAACAGATTTTCTTGAAAATTTACACAGTTGTACTATAAGCATTTGCAAGTGTTTTTAGCTATGTTTTGTGTCGAGGTACCCCCGATAAATATCGAAAATCGATAATCGAAAAAATCGGGTTATAGAAGGAGTGGTTCGATTTTAATCAAATTTGATACACTCATAGACAAAGACATAAGAAACGATATTCAGAAGTTTCAAGGTTGCACTTCTTACAATAGTGCAGAAAATCGATAATATATATATATAAAAGTTTTCATTATACCCGAGCAACGCCGGGCTATACTGCTAGTACTGAATATTATCAATGATGACACCTATAAATCTGCATAATAGCCTTTTAAATAACGAAAATAGGCATATAAAAGTTATTCTAATGTCTAGGCTAATAGAAGCTAAATTTCGGCCGACTATCACGAATTTTAAAGCTACATATGCCATATAAGATTCAGGCAAATTTCAAAAGATATTTTTTAGTAAAAAAAAGTATAACTGTCAAATTGGGAATATATATCGGTTGTTACTTTTTTTTGTATTTTAATTTTGTTAGGCTCGTTTTTTAAGTGTTTTGGTGTTTCATACCGAAGGTCACTTTTGTTAATTATGACGTAATTACTGAACAACGGACCAAACAAAACTTGCTTTTGTAATCATTAAAGGCTCACTACGGTTCTGAGGTTGCTTGGCCAACCCATGGTAAGACCCTGGTGATTCTAGAGATAGTCATGCGGGGATTAAATTTTGCTGGGTGATAATGAAGGGGGTGGTCTGAAAATGCTGGTTTCTTGCGGTAAATCTTTCTCCCTGTCTTTTGGACGGTGGTCAATTTCGTCATTTATTGGAGTAAATCAGCCAAAGTCGTTGTTACCATGGCAACACGGCTATTATCATCATCATTCACAGGCGAGGTACTGTAGGCTATTTTGAACGCAAGTGTATGTCCGTGAGAATAATGTTATATCTATAAGTCTTATTATTTTCTTTGTATGTTCGTATCTATCTATCTATCTATCTATCTATCTATCTATCTATCTATCAGTCTGTTAAAATCTATCTATCTATCTATCTATCTATCTATCTATCTATATATATATGTGTGTGTGTGTGTTTGTAATTTTTTAAATGATTTTCGTCTGTTCGTATCTATACTTCTGTATATCTCTCAGTCCTTTTATTATCTTTGTCTGTTCGTATCTAAGTTGTAATTATTCATCTATCGAGTAATTATTTTCATCTCTTCGTATCTATCTATCTATCTATCTATCTATCTATCTATTTATCTATCTATCTATTTTGTAATTTTCGTATGTTCGTATCTATAGTATATTATATTCGTATCGGTCTACCTATGTAACAACAGATTAATAGATCAATGATAATAATAGATAATTATCATCATTATTAAGTACCTGATGAGACATTGTTCTCTCAATGTCGAAACAAAATATTTCATGGACAACGCAATCATCAAGTGCTTATTATGTGTATTTATTTTGTAAACTTACAAACTTACAAAATTATGGCACAAGGCCGAAAAATGGGGAGGGGGAACAAAACTCGGGTTGGTCTACAGATACTCTATCCTATATCTAGCTAATCAGATTCGCGACCCATACATACGTTACAATGATTCTCATTCACCATAAAAATTTGTCCATCAACACTCATACTTGTCGTGCACCAAAATACCGCAAAAACATACCGAGGACCTACAAAACGCCCCAAATGTACATAAAAATTTGTGGTTTGTACAATAAATTACAAAAATAACTTTAAAAATTTTTCATGAAATGACATGATGGGAAGGGGTTATGAAGAAACAAAAAATCCCAAAACAAAACAATTTCAAATGAATATATATACATCGTGTTAGTAAGACCCAAACACACCCTCATAATTAAAGAGGCCGCTGTATTCTGCCTTAAAAGGACAGAATCAAGAAGCTCTCTTTCTTAGGGGAATGGAGATGCCGGGTACAAAATAAATTGGACAGGAGAATATATAAGGCTGACCCAGCCGAGAATGAAAAACGGGACAAAATAACAATGGACAATGGGGATCTCGAACTGGATCATAACAAAAGCAGTGGAGCCGGGAACAGGCCGGGACAAACACATTCACTCACATTAACTAGATACACAAAAGAATTCTTACCTTAACCGCGGGAGGGGTTCCAAAGGAATCCACCCCGATGCGACTAGCAGATCTAAAAGAGAAAATCAAGGCTAGCCCCGGTCACACGAACCAGGCTCGCTGCAATTATCCACCTTTCGCTGAACTCTGTCGGGTGCAGCCGTTTCCGTTCAGTTCTAATCTTCATTTTGAGCTGATGCTCAAAATATCGGATTAGATCCTGATCCGAAAGACGGCCGCCCCGCAAGACTTCCTCCAGACGCGTCATCCAAATCACCATTCTAGCCGTGGCCAGTAGCGACAGAAACACCATCCGCTTCACTCCAGAGTACGGGGGCAACACATTGTCCATAGCGTATGCGCGATCAATGAGCAGAAGCTCCCGCGGCGCGATACGAGCAGTCAACTCGCCGACACGCTCCCACAACGGGCGAACGCGCAAACAATGGAAGAAGGCGTGCGCAGACGTCTCCTTAATTCCAAGGTTGCAACGCTCACAATCTGGCAAATCCGCCAGGCCCATTGCGAAACGCTTGTCATTGAGAGACAAACCATTCCGAGCCAATCGCCAGGTCAGAGAAAAATCAGAGTTGCTGAGCCAATCCGCACCTGGCGCCCAAGACCAATGAGAGCGATAGTCCTCTCTCGTCATGCCAAGCTTACTCCACAGTTTATCCTTCACGGCGCCCTCCACTAATCCCCGATAGAAGATTCTCCTAGGCTGTGAAAGGTCACTGGACCGTGGAATGGCCCGCAGGGCCTCCAGACATTCGAGCAGGAATTTCGGCCGAACCCATGGCCTAACTGTAAGCCACAGGATCGGGGGAGTGATAGTGAGGCAAGGGAACATGTCCCTCACTACCCCCGCAAGCAACCGATCCTCCTCCAACGCGCGCCTGAGAAATGCCAACCTCGAAGCGAGCACGTGGCTCCTCAAGTGCGGCATTCCCAGGCCCCCATGACACGGACGGAGGCAACAGACTCCTTTGCTGACCATGTGTTTGCGTCCTCTCCACAGACAGGAGAATAGCAAACGCTCGAGCGCCTTCTCATGATCATCACAAAGGGGAAGTACGGACAGCCGGTAAAGGATTCTGGGAAAGAGGTATGTGTTACACACCTCCGCCAGGCCCTTCACGGAGAGACTCCGTCGACGCCAAATCTCGACCGACGCGCCGACCTTTGCCCGTACTTCTGACCAGTTCTTCTCCAACTGTAAGTGCTTATTATGAACTGTCCGTTCTAGGATTTGGATTTCAGGTTCTAGCGTTGTTCATGGTAGTTATATACTATAATGCTGGGATGATATTTATTGTTTTTAATTTGTGTTATCTAATTTGATTTGGGCTAAAACTTAAGCCTGAAATTGGAAAGTAAAATAATAAAATATTAATATTAATAGGGGGAATAATTTTAAGGACAAATGTTATGTTTTATGCGTCTGGGTCAAGGGAGATTACTTGTAGTTTTTTATTTTCGGGGAAAACGAAAGCTATTAAATATAAGTAAATAAACAAAACAAAAATTAATTAGAAAAACATAATTGATGATTGTATAGTACATGAAACTCCGATTCGTGCTATAGACGTAGAATAAAATGGATATTTATTAATATATACTTTATAGCTCTTTTATTTTACATCGACCACTGTTTTATTAAAAGCAGCAATAAATTTAAATATGTGAGTGTACTTGCGTGTAAATTCATATGTATATTTATTGATACTCATATATATATATATATATATATATATATATATATGTGTGTGTGTGTGTGTGTGTGTGTGTGTGTGTGTGTGTGTGTAAAAAATTATATAATATATTAGATGAAATATCAAATAAAATATGCAGAATTAAAATCAAACCAACCAAATGCGGGCGCAATTTCTACTCCATCAGCTTCTTTTCTCGCACGTCCCGCCTGTGGGTCTCCCTTTCGTATACTTGCTTTCCTGACGGCTACAACCTCCAGGAATTTAAATGCAATGTCAATTCCCATCTCTTATCCACTTGACTCCAGTCCTTTCTATATCACCCCTTGTATCTTGTTCTTCTCCTTTCTCTCTATCTTCGCAACTGTCTTCATACCTGTGTTCTCTTGCTCTTTCTCTGACACCTCCTGTAACTGGTTCGTCTTTCTTGTCACTCTCCTTCTACCTAAACTTTTATTCTCTTATGTAGCCCTCTGCACACCAGTGAGGGTACCGCCTTAGGTAGGGTAAAACGATTAAAAAAAAAATTAAATTTACTTTTATTATCAACACCTCTCCCGTCAGTCTGTGACTGACCATTCAATTTGTAAATATATGTTCTAACAGTGCTAACTTTCTCAACACATTCTTGGTTTTTATCGTCTTCCTAGTCGCTGCATTCTTCTCTGAAAATTTAATTTCTTGAAACTACGGATGAATGCTTAGCCTCCCCTTGAATTTGGAACGCCACAAATTATACTACGTTGCTTTAAAAAGTCGAATGCACGTGAAATATGAATGACCTGTCGTATCTGGTGGGCACTCCCAAATTAAAAAAAAAAAAAGTAACCAGAAGAAGAAATTAACCTTCTAGGTTCAGCTATTGTAAAACTGATTCCGGATATAACAAGATTCAAAGCTTGAAAACGAGAATTGAAGGTGGATTATAATCTCTCAGTTGTATCTATCTGCGGACAGTGGGGGGTGGTAATAAAAACAGTGAGATACCCGATGACGTGGAACTGGTTGCTGAGTCTGCACAAATACCATTGAACTAGAGAGGCAAGGATCGATAGTGATACCAATGTCAGAACAACCGACGATTGCGGGGGCTGGGCAATGTTTGTACATGTTTGAGTTCTCCACATTAAACCCGACATTGTGAGCATCTCGTCTCAGCAGGGAAGCTGAAGTAAATAACATTTTCGTTGCCAAGATAACTAAGATCAAAAATGCAGTCTCAGCTGCGGCAAAGATATGAGATAAAATTTCCTTTTCAGGCAATAACACTTCAACAAAGGCAAAACAGTCATTTTTAAGAAAACACACTTCAACGACTAGAAATCTGTCCTTTTTAGAAAGACAAACTTCAACAAATACAAAACTATACTTTTCAGGAAGGCTCACTTCAACAACTGTAAAGCTGTCCTGTTTGGGAAGACACACTTTAACGACTACACAACTGTTTTATTCTCCGAACAGCACACTTCAACAACTACAAAAATATAATTTTCTGAACAACACTCTTGAACTACTAGAAAACTGTCCTTTTCAGACAATCATCTTCAACGACTTTTCAGGACAATAATATTCAACGACAGCTACAAAACTGTCTTTTTCAGTACATCAATCTTCAATGACTGTTTTTTTTTTTCATGACAACGCTCTTCAACGGCTACAAAACTGTCCTTTCATGGACAACACATTTCAATGACAACAAAACTCTCCTTTTCCGGACAACACTCTTCAACAACTACAAAACTATCCTTTTTAGTAAGTCACAATTCAATAACTGCAAGACTATCCTTTTCAGGGTAGACATATTTCAAAAACTGTAAAACTGTCCTTTTTATGAAGGCATTTCAACGACTACAAAAATATACTTTTCCAAACGACACATTTCAATAACTAGAAAACTGTACTTTTAAAGTCAGTTCTCTTCAACGATTACAAAACTATTCTTTTCTGGACAACAATCTTCAATGACTGCACAAGTGTTCATTTCCAGGCAACATTCTTCAACAACTATAAAATCATCCCTTTCGTGACAACATTCTTAATCGGTTACAAAACTCTCCTTTTCCGGACAGCAACCTTCAACGGCTACAAAACTGTCTTTTTCAATGCAAAACTGTCTTTTTTCAATGACTATCAAACTTTCCTTTTCCGGACAACATTGTTCAACAACTACAACTGTCCTTTTCAGTAAGCTATCGCCTGATTCACACTCCACCCACGTCTATTGAACAGGTGAAGAGGCCCATCCCTTGTTCTCTGTTTAGGATGTGGTTTCCGGCTTTCTCTTTTCCAATCTTTTCACTTTTTTTCAAAAGCCGTTGAAGAGAGTTGTTTTAAAAACATCAGTTTTGTAATTTTTATTTTTCAATTGGAGTAGATAGACTAAACTATCGCCCGGTTCACACTCCACCCACGTCTATTGAACAAGTGAAGAGGCTCATCCCTTGTTCCCTGTTTAGAATGTGGTTTCCGGTTTTCTCTTTTCCAATCTTTTCACTCTTACATAGCCCCCTGCACATCAGTGGCGTTACCGCCTTGCTTGGGGTGATATGATTAAAAAAAAAAAAGTCACAATTCAGTAATTGCAAGACTGTTTTTTCAGGACGACATATTTCAACAATTGCAAAACTGTCCTTTTATGAAGACACACTTCAACGACTACAAACTGTCCTTTTCCGAACAATAGTCTTCAACAAATGCAAAACTATCCTTTTAAAGTCAATATTCTTCAACGATTACAAAACTATCTGTTTTCTGAACAACAATCATCAACGAGTACGAAACTGTCCTTTTCAACGACTACAAAAAAGTAATTTTCTGTACAGTACACTTTAACGGCTGTATAACTTTACTTTTCCGCAAAGACTCTTCAACCAATACTAAACTTTTTTCAGAAAAACACACTCCAACGGCTATAAATTTTTACTTTTTCGGGCAACATTCTTCAACGACTACAAAATTATTAAAAAAATGTCCCTTTCCAGACAGCAATCTTTAGCGATTACAAAACTGATGTTTTTAAAACAACTCTCTTCAACGGCTACAAAACTGTACTTTTCAGAAGAACGACTACAAAATTTTCCATTTCTGTATAACACTTTTCAACCACTACTAAACTGTCCTTCTCAGGACAGTACTCTTCAACAACAACAAAACTGTCCTTTTCAGTACAACACATTTCAACGGCTAGATAACTTTTTTTTCAGAAGAACATTCTTCAACGATTGTAAAATTTCTTTTCATAAAGACACACTTCAACGACTACAAAACTCCTTTTCCAACCAATGCTCTACAACAACTACAAAACTGTTCTTTAAAGATGGCAATATTTCTCAAAGTAAAATTGTAGAAACCTCTCCATTCGTATTTAAATCAACAAATGTCAGTCTCTTTATTAAGAAATAATATTTTTTAAATAACAATCAGATCCTAATTTTTTAAAAATAACAAAATTGAGTATATCAAAATTAACAAATATTTTTATCAAATCATTTAATAAACTAATAGCAAAAATAAAACCTACGTGAAAAAAAGAATTATGGTAAAAATTTTCTCTTTCTTGATTGTCGTGTTTAATGTCATTTAAGTCCCTTTTGTTACTCCAGCAATAGTCAGCCATCGTTCGTTTGTCCTACCGTCCCTGGTAGCGCTCTTCCATTAATCTGATATCCTGATGAAATCGTTCTCCTTGTTCATCACTCACATTATCCAAAAATTTCCCAAGATGTCTACGTAAAAAATAAACCTTAATATTCATATTAACGTATTAGTGATAAAGTGTATTGCTGATAAAGTTTATCAGTTAATTTGAATTTTGTTGATAATTGGAATAAATCGGTACTTCTGACATAAACTGCTCGGTCTAGCTTAAAACTGATGAGTTACTACAACCTTTATTAATTAAATGTTGCAATCAACCAAGATCGTAAATTGAACTTTTTTCCAAAAATGAGCAATTTCAGTACAGCAAAAACGGTAGCTGACCATGAAAAACCTAAGGCCATTTTCGGAATCAGCCTCCATCAAATTAGCTGAAAACGTGTTTTGTTTTTTGGCACCAAAATTCGTGCTGACCTTCGTTATCCAGTCTGATTTTGATACATATTTTTTCACAACTCATATATTTAAACTAACCTGAAGGTTGCTGACACATTGGTTTTTTATTCTTGTTCTTTTTTGTCAGATTTCTTTGGATATTTTTTAAAGGATAATATTTAGAAATAATTTTATGAAAATAATATAAACAGAATTAACGAGACTAGTGGTACTCTAAATTTAATAATTGAATATGTTGCTTGCTATTTCCACGAGTATAAAATAAGCGTGGAAATTCCACTGATGTTTCGTTAAATATTTGAGCTTAATAATTTTAGTAAAATATGGGAAACAATTTCTTTTATTGTTTTATATCCGACTGTGTTTTTTTATTTTATCTTTGCATCCTATCACATAAAATTTATATCATTAAGAAAGAATAATTGCCAATTAATTATCAATGAAACCTGAATAATATTCAAGATGCATCGGTTACATAGAAAGAAGAATCGTAAAAGACGAAAATAAAATGTGTCTATTTTAGCGTTACAATTTCTTTTTTCTCTCTTCTTTCTTTCTTTCTTTCTTTTACATTATTCATGCCCTTTTCTCTTCATTTCTTCCATTCTTTTTCTTTTTTCCATTTCTTTCAAGTATGTACCGTTCCTTATTTCCCATTTCACTGAAGCAGACGCTATGAGCTTATTAAGCATTATCTCTTCCTCTTTTCTTTCTTTCTTTCTTTCTTTCTTTCTTATTACCATTTCACTGAACAGAGTTTAAGCGCTTCGTAGCATTATCACTTCACCCTCATCTCTTTCACTCTCTCTCTCTCTCTCTTGTTTGTTTGTTTGTTTGTTTCTTTCTTTCTTTGTTTCTTTGTTTGTTTGTTTCTTTCTTTTTACCGTTTCTTTCTATTTCTGATTTTCTCTTTCTTCCTTATTACCATTTCACTGAACAGAGTTTAAGCGCTTCGTAGCAACATCACTTCACCTTCATCTCTTTCGCTCTCTCTCTCTCTCTCTCTTGTTTGTTTGTTTGTTTGTTTGTTTGTTTGTTTCTTTCTTTCTTTTTTCCGTTTCTTTCTATTTCTGATTTTCTCTTTCTTCCTTATTACCATTTCACTGAACAGAGTTTAAGCGCTTCGTAGCAACATCACTTCACCCTCATCTCTTTCGCTCTCTCTCTCTCTCTCTTGTTTGTTTGTTTGTTTCTTTTCTTTTTCCTCTTTTCCGTTCCTTTCAAATTAATTTCTTTCATCATTTCTTTTTTCCTATTTCACTGAAGTACACTGTGGTACAGTGGATATCGGCTCGGTACGGGGAGCCGAGTTCGAATTCCAGTTGAATCCATTGCATTCACTTACGCACAAATACCCTTGGGAAAGGTATCAATCCGTCTCTTCCCTCCAGTTATGGGTTAAATAGCATGGGTTAAGTATTATCGCTCCTCCATCTCTCTCTCTTTCTCTCTCTGTTATTATTATTACATATGATAGTTTTTGTTTTTCGCCATTTCTCGAAATCAAAAACGGAACGTTTGATTATTTTCTTCGATAACGGCATTTTAATCGAATGTTTAATTTAATAAAGATTTTATTTTATTATCTTAATAATGATATCTTGCATCATTTTTGTTTCAAAATAAATTTTCAACAATCTTCTTTTCTCCCAATCAAACCGAAATGGTCCATTATTTATCTGCAGTGATAACAGAGCAAAACACACCTAGTAGCTTAGTAATCAACGAAGTCATTTGTGTAATCAACTAAACATGATGGATATGTGTATTGATCTTTGAAATTGTCTTACGTGATATATTTTTTATTTGCATTCATGCAAAAGAGAAAAAAGATATAACAGCTTATTCGTTGTGTCTTGTATTGTTTCACCATTTCCGTTCACCATATGGAAGTGTTAGCTTATGGGGTTCTATGAAATCGAGATTTTTAGCAACTGCAACAACATTAAATAAACGTTTCCTATTTGTTCTTTATCTTATCATATATACAGGGTGTATAAAAATACTTGTGAGCGGGTTACCGACACCAAGACAAAATATAACATCCATTCTGCACATATACAAATCTACCATCCGCCCGTGTATTGAATATTGCTGCCATATCTGGTCGGGTGCCCCTGCTGCTCTCCTTTGGGCTTCTTGACAAAATACAAAGGAGGATCTGTAACGTAGTTGATACTGACTTGGCAGACCGGCTGCAGCCGCTCTCTCACCGGCGTGATGTGGCTTCCCTGTGCCTCTTCTACAAGTACTTTCATGGCTTCTGCTCCGATGAGCTTAGATCACTGGTGCCGCCTAAGCACGAATTTACACGAGATACTAGATTAGCAACTAGGTCCCACCCTTTTACAGTTAAACAAATAAGATGTAACCGTAAATTCTACTCCAACAGCTTCTTTTCTCGCGCTTCCCGCCTGTGGAACTCCCTTCCACAAGTCTGCTTTCCCGACAGTTACAATCTCCAGGTGTTTAAATGTAGGGTCAATAGACGCCTCCTATCACACAAACTCCCAACTATTCTCAGAACACTCTCATCTACCCAACCCTCATTCTCGGTATCCTTACCCGCCTATCACCCACCCTCTGACATTTCCTATATTTAATCATCCTTTCTGCACTCTACCTAGCCCCCTGCGCATTAGTGGCAGTGACATGCCTTGCTCGGGGTGAAACGCTTATAAAAAAAAAAAAAATATATATATATATAAACATATATCCAAAATGTCAAAGTTTTACCTCAACACAGTGACTCATAACAAATGTTCAAAATATTCTCCACTTGCTTTTACACGCACCCGTCGGATCATTGACTGGCGATCGTTTCAAATACTCCCACATAGTGTCGGATGGTTTTGCAGGCTCCCATAACACTTTGACGAAGCAACCCTGCTGCATAAACAAACTATTTGAGGCGACCCCATGGATAAAAACCCAAAAGATTGAGTTCGGAGGAATGTTCAGGACATGGAACTCGTCATCCCGTACCCTAACGATTAAATCATTGACCTACAATAAAGATGACAACAGCATTTATACATCCTTGAATCACCGACGTAATGTGGTACAGTGGTAGGATAACTCTCTAAGAGAGCTCTAAACATATATGCATATAAATACATATAGAGCAAATATAAGAAAAATTAAGGCAGACACGTTATTTCATGGTCAATCGGAAGTATGGGCCTATTTCAGGCGAACCATCGTCAGCTTTCGTCTTTGTTTTACAAAGGATTTTACACGAATGAGATTCACAAAGACCTAAAAAAACGAATAAAAATAACGGTCGCTCCCTTAAAAGAGAAAATTTAAGAAAACATACATCAGTTTGGTGAATATATACACATATTCATACATAATCATCTATACACGCAACATATAATCAGATGACACGCGTAGCTGACAAATCTCACAACATTTATAAACTCAGCCCATCAGAATACAACAAAGTAATGAGAGACACTGTTACTAAATCCTACAAATTGCATACTTCTAACACACTTTCTAATTTAGACGATGAAACCGCCAAACATGCTAGAAAACCGAAAATTGAAGATAGAATGGGTAAAAATTGAATTAAAAAATGCATATATCTTACTAAAAGACCACAAAGAGGACTTTACTAGTGCCAAACCAACTAGATTAATTAACCCCACTACATCTGAATTAGGTATCAGGTATAGAAAGAGACGTGACTGACTGGGCAGAAGATTTTCCGATGTAGATTACCATTACTTTCTGTGGTAAACTGGTTGCCAACCAAAGCTCTAGAACCCAATCTGTCTTGCCATTTAACCCATACCTGGAGGGAAGAGACGGTTTAATACCTTTCTCAAGGGTAATTGTGCGTAAGTGAATGCAACGAATTCAGCTGGAATTAGAACTCGGTTCTTCGAACCGATATCCACTGCATCACAACGCACATCCTATATATATATATATATATATATATATATATATATATATATAAGTATAGGGTACGTATGGATGGAATAAAATTCTATATCCCCACCAAAAATACTATTCTTCAAAAACCGATCAGTACAAAGTAGAATCTATAACATACATATGTTATAGCATCACTACAAAAGTAGCCATTTTGTTTCGACACTAACTGTGCCTTACCAAGTGATGATGTTGATTTCAAGTTGAAGAGTTTTAAAAGGTTCAAAACTAGCCAACTCCCTTCATCAGAAAGACATTTTGAATCTTTTAAAACTCTTCAACTTCAAATCAACATCATAAAATACAGTTAGTGTCGAAATAAAATAGCTACTTTTGTAGTGATATTATAATATATATATATATATATATATATATATATATATATATATATATATATTCTAGACATATGCTATTAAATATAAGAGACAATGAATGTCTATTATGTTTAATCATGAGCCGTTCTAAACGTCGTATTTTTGCTTTAATTTCAGTTGAAAATAAAGACAAAAATTCTCCAACATTTGGATAGCGGTGGGATCATTTAATGCTGCGGCATCATGTAACTTAAATTTAGTATATCGAGGCAGCAAGTAATTTTCTAGACATATGCTATTAAATATAAGAGACAATGAATGTCTATTATGTTTAATCATGAGCCGTTCTAAACGTCGTATTTTTGCTTTAATTTCAGTTGAAAATAAAGACAAAAATTCTCCAACATTTGGATAGCGGTGGGATCATTTAATGCTGCGGCATCATGTAACTTAAATTTAGTATATCGAGGCAGCAAGTAATTTTCTAGACATATGCTATTAAATATAAGAGACAATGAATGTCTATTATGTTTAATCATGAGCCGTTCTAAACGTCGTATTTTTGCTTTAATTTCAGTTGAAAATAAAGACAAAAATTCTCCAACATTTGGATAGCGGTGGGATCATTTAATGCTGCGGCATCATGTAACTTAAATTTAGTATATCGAGGCAGCAAGTAATTTTCTAGACATATGCTATTAAATATAAGAGACAATGAATGTCTATTATGTTTAATCATGAGCCGTTCTAAACGTCGTATTTTTGCTTTAATTTCAGTTGAATATAAAGACAAAAATTCTCCAACATTTGGATAGCGGTGGGATCATTTATACTAAATTTAAGTTACATGATGCCGCAGCATTAAATGATCCCATCGCTATCCAAATGTTGGAGAATTTTTGTCTTTATATTCAACTGAAATTAAAGCAAAAATACGACGTTTAGAACGGCTCATGATTAAACATAATAGACATTCATTGTCTCTTATATTTAATAGCATATGTCTAGAAAATTACTAGCTGTCTCGATATACTAAATATATATATATATATATATTTATGGTTAAATAAAGAAAACGAGGAAAACTGTATTTAACTCGCCTACGCGTTTCATCTTGTGATAGGTAAAAAGACGAAATGAATTTTATTTTAAATAACGTTTCTATAAACAAAATATTTTAGATAAATTTGAAAAGAATGTTTATAGATAATCTATTTAAAATAAAATTCATTTAATCTCTTTGCCTTGATAAAGTCAACCACAGGACGAAACGCAAGTAAAATATAGTTTTCCTCTTGTCTTTTTTATTTAACCATACTGTTCTTAATCTCGGATTATATATATATATATATATATATATATAGAGAGAGAGAGAGAGAGAGGAAAGAATATTAATAAAAAGTTTTGAATTTAAAAATGTACTTTTTTATATATATATATTTTATATATATATATATATATATATATATATATATATATATATATATATATAAAAGTATCTATTGGCTCAAAGAGGTGACATAAAAGAATAATCTTGTATTTACTATTTAACTTTTGTAATACGCAAGGCCTTCAATAGCGTTGCCATGGAGACAATATCCAGTTTACTCCGTTCAGTGTGAAGGCAAACATTGATAACAATGAAAACACAACGAAACGTAACGGAAAGTATTGAAAGTTTTTGAATTGTCGTTAATATTATTGCTTGTCGTTCGAACATTTTGTTAGAGATTTTTATTTTTTTAACTCAAGTCTTCCAACCGGTTCTTATTTTGTTAATGTTTCCGTCAATAACAATCAAATGAACGCACGAAAATTTCAAAGAAAGTTAGAAAGAAAGACTCAACAAAGGGAAATGATCGAATAATAATAATAATAATAATAATAATAATAATAATAAGTTAATAATAATAATAATAATAATAATAATAATAATAATAATATTCAATAATAAAAGAAGGCAGTAAATACAAACAAGATTTACAGTTAGTAGATTCTGTAGAAAAGCAAAACAGAAGCCAAGAACCAACTATTGCGGCAAAAAATATGAAAATGAAAGCCAAAGATAAAGCTCTTGAAAAGATGAAACAGCGCTGGCAAGACAAACCTCTGCATGGCCAATATCCAGTACGTGCCAATAAATCCAATGTTGACAAAGTTAATACTCATCGATGGTTACGTGCATCTGGATTAAAGTCTGAAACTGAAGGGTTTATTCTTGCAGCACAAGACCAAAGTCTTTTCACGAGAAACTTTCAGGCAAATATTATGCATAATAATATGGATCCAAAATGCAGGTTTTGTGATAAACACCAAGAAACAATAGACCACCTAATCTCAGGCTGTTCTGTGCTTGCCCCAAACGAATATAAAAATCGCCACGATAGAGTTGGGCAATATTTACATTGGACAATGTGCAAACATTATGGAAAAGCTGTAAACAAACACTGGTATGAACATCATCCAGCACCG
Source organism: Ascarosepion bandense (assembly GCA_037127315.1). Taxonomy (NCBI): domain Eukaryota; kingdom Metazoa; phylum Mollusca; class Cephalopoda; order Sepiida; family Sepiidae; genus Ascarosepion; species Ascarosepion bandense. The sequence continues at coordinate 680,796 of JBBBDQ010000687.1, read as the reverse complement.
GTTACAGAAATAGAAGATGTAACCATTCTATGGGATTACACCATCTACACAGACAGAAAAATTGAAGCAAACAGGCCAGACATTATTGTTAAAAACCAGAAGGAGAAAACTTGTCTATTAATTGATATGGCTTGTCCAGCGGATTGTAACATAGCAATCAAGGAATTTGAAAAACTGTCAAAATATAAAGACCTGGAAATTGAAATAGAAAAAATGTGGAAATTGAAAACAAGAGTTGTGCCAGTGATAGTAGGTGCACTTGGAATGATAAAAAATGGAACAAAACAACACATTGAAAGAATCCCTGGAAACCCCAGCTTAAGAGACATACAAAAAATTGTCTTATTAAGTACAGCCCACACACTAAGGAAAACTTTATCTATGTAATGCTGAGGATGATAGGGAAGATAGAAAAACATGAAATGGAGCCATAACAACACGCCACTACCTGCCTTAGGTCTCCCCGCAGACTTGGTTGGTAGTGAGACCAAAGCAGAAATCGAAATATGATGAAAAATGACATAATAATAATAAATTCGAAAAAAAAACCTTTAAAATATAAAGACCTGGATATTAAAATAGAAAAAATATGGAAATTGAAAACAAGTATCGTACCAGTGATAGTTGGTGCACTTGGAATGATAAAATAATGCAACAAAACAATACATTGAAAGAATCTCTGGAGACCCCAGCTTAATTTCAAACATAGGCACCGTAATGGGGGGGGGGGGGCGATAGATATACAAAAGAAATTTCTTGTTAAGTACACACTAGGGAGAACTTCGTCTATGAAACGCTAGGGATGATATGGAAGATAGAAAAAGCATGAAATGGAGCCATAACAACACACCACGACCTGCCTTCTGTTTTTCTGCAGAATTGGTAGGTAGTGCGACCATAGCAGAAATGGAATTAGGATGAAAAATGACGCAATAATAATAACAATAACACCAAGAAAAGATCTAATAAAAAAGAAAACGAAAATAATTAAAAAAAAAAAATTAAATCCTTGCATAAATAAGTATATTAATAAGAATACAATTTGATAGTATAGCAAATTTTGGCACGTTCTCTGGGTTGGGGTAGGATAGACAGAAACTCGGTGGGAGAAGAGCGAGTAGAAACTGAGTAGTAATAAATACAAGTTGAAATATCTCTAGGCATTGACAGCTGAATGAGAACAATCTACTCCCGTATATTGTACAAATGCTCAGCTCGAAATCCCCTAATGGTTGCCAAGATACACAGTAACCGAAAGAAATCAGGAGAGTCAAAACGTTCAGAATTTTATGCCTTAATTAGCAACAACAAAGGATTTTATGCTCTAATTATTTAATATTCAGCGGAAAATTGAAGGCTTGTGAAATATCTAAAAATAAAAATGGAGACCAATTTGACAAAACCCCCAAAAATCAAAACATTTTTACTCGCCAACTCTATCGCTGGTACAACTGTGTTGTATACCTATCTATATGCAGTAACGCTAAATGCGTTGGCTGTCCACCGTAATGAGGCTGACCACAATTTTGACATAAAAAATGCTTCTGTGATCAAAAAGAAATAACTCACTACAATGTAAATGTTTAGGGAGTGCCTTGACCGTCAGGTCATCCACAGTAAATTTACGTCCTGGCTCTTTCAACATTTCGTCATTTCTAGAAGATCTAATATCGCAATGTGGAATACCTACTTACAAAAGTGATGGAAAGAAAAAAGTCTCTAAATAAATTCAGTTAGATAAAAAAAGAAACAAATTCAGAAATCCCCATCATCCTTCTGTTGTGCGCAGCATATGTAGCCGTACCAATATAACATATTTCGTCCTACGAAGTCTTGAAAGGACGAAACAGGTCACAAGTAAATTTTTTCCAATTTGTCATACAATTTCTAGATGTGCGTTATGGTGCAGTGGATATCGACTCGGAACGACAATTCGGGGTGCCGAGTTCTAATTACAGTTGAATTCTTCGCATTCATTTACGCACAAATACTCTTGGGAAAGGTATTACTCCGTCTCTTTCCTCCAGTTATGGGTTAAGCAATAGGACAGATTGGGTTCTATAGCCTTGGCTAGCAACTAGTCTACCGCAGAAAGCAATAGCAACCTATTGCGGGATAATCTTCTGCTAAGTCAATCGTGTCTCTTTCGAGACATGATCGCCCAAAGTGTGTATCACGTATGGCACTTAACTGACTGACATACAAGAGGTAATGGAAATTTATATTTATTAATCCGACAGATTTTATCGCTTAAACGTTATTTTTAGTGGATTCCAAGATTTGAATTACAAGAAAACCGAATGCAAACGAAAGAACCCAAAATGCCAAATACAAGGGGAGTGGGGTCAAGCAAGTACAAAAATTTAAGTACTTCGCAAGTATTCTAATGGAAGAAGGAAAATGCAAATTGGAATGGCCAAGGACGAATTCCAAAAGCCGAGCAGAATATTAAAAGACAGAAAATATTTGCTAAAAACAAAGAAGAGAGTAATGGATTGCTACGTGCTGTTCGTCCTTCAATATGGCAGTGAATGCTGGACAATATCATCAAAGATGAAGGAAAAACTTGAAGCAACTGAAATGTGGTTCTACAAAAGAATACTGGATATAAAGTGGGGGATCAATTCCATATTACAATTAATATATAAACTGACCCCTCACTTTGTGGTCACAGCAGTTTCTATACATTTATATTCCTGAGATCCAAAAGCACAAGGAAGCATTCCAGAAGTTGAGTAAGGTATTAAGGAACAGGACAATTTCGCTAAAAACAAAGAAGAGAGTACTGGATTGCTACGTGCTGTCCGCCCTTCAATATGGCAGTGAATGCTGGACAATATCATCAAAGATGAAGGAAAAACTTGAAGCAACCGAAATGTAGTTCTACAGAAGGATGCTGCGAATATCATGGATCGAGCATGTGAGAAATGATGAGGTCTTGAAAATGATGGAAACAAAAAGGAAATTAATACTGAGCATCAGGAAGAGACAGCTAAAGTTCTTGAGACATGTAATGAGAAAGGAAAGCTTGGAGAATCTTATACTCAGAGGTCAGATAGAGGAAAAAAAAGATAGAGGAAAGCAGCGGATAACATATTTGAAAGGCCTGAGCAGGTGGATGGCAGGGCGGGGTTTGGGTGGGGTAACCGGGAAAAGAGTGCTAAGAGCTAACATGGAAGACGTGGAAAGCCATTATCGCCCACGTCCTGAAGAGACATGGAACAAAGAAGAAGAAGAAGAAGAAGAAGAAGAAGAAGAAGAAGAAGAAGACCAAAATAATAAATATACTGTTTAATAGATAAACTTAGTGTCTACTCAAAAATGGATATCTACTAAAAATGTCGTTTCAAGTGATAATGTATATGGTGTACTTTGGGCAACAATTGTTCAATCAAACATGACTTATGATTATATAGGTTATACAACAACCACACTTTCCCGAAGACAGTTTCTTATAAGCAATGCCAACATTATACATCTATCCAGTCGCTAAAATAGAGTAAAAAAAGAAATGAAGCCATTTATACCAGGAGAAGCAGCACATTAAATCGGCCTGACGATTGCATATATATATATATATATATATATATATATATATATTAATAAAGAAAGAAGGCAAACTTATTTGGGTAAAACGAGTTTCATCCTCTGACGAACTTGGCATGATTAAATCGGGATAAAGTCTGAAAAACGTCAGTTAAGATAAATTTTTCGTTGTCTTCACACACACACACACACACACACACACACACACACACACACACACACACACATATATATGTGTGTGTATCACTTTTGATTAAGCAATACAGACACACCCATAATCATATTGTTTAACTTCCTCTAACCACACCTTAATTTTCTGAATAACCGTGAATTCATTCTAGATTTTTTAAAATAAACCATTTTCACCATTTGTTTCTAAAATATCAGTCAGTCAGTCAGTTAAGTGCCATACGTGATACACACTTTTTGCGATCTTGTCTCCAAAATGACATGATTGACTGGACAGAAGGTTATCCCGCAATATGTTGACATTACTTTCTGCGGTAGACTACAGAACCAAATCTGTCCTGTTATTTAACCCATAACTGGAGGGAAGAAACAGATTAACATATTTTCCAAGGATATTTGTGCGTAAGTGAATGCAACGAATTCAACTGGAATTCGAACTCGTGTCCCCGAGTTCTCGTTCGAAGTTGATAACCACATTTAACATATCACCTGAAGAAAAACAATAATATTCTGAAACATGATTTTTTTTTTTGTGTAGTGATATAATACTTTTATAAACTATTGTAATGACAAAATTACAATATTAAGCTCTACCTAGGAGTCAGCACTTTTTATGAATGTAAATTCAACGATTTTTCTGTATATATCGTGGGGACATGAATAGTGTTTAGATGAGCCCACGAAATAATCGCCAAAGGTCTGTAAGAAGGAAAATGCTGTTTATAAACCTTAGACATTAAAGAGTGCGTTAATATGAATGATGTACTTGCCATCAGATTTGAAATATTCATCAGTGAATAACGATTGAGTTAACAATTATTATAAATGGTTCACTGAATTCCAGCCAATATAATTACTATTGATCTGGTAAGATATTATTAACAAAAGATAACGGGAAGTTGTGACGCACATATTGATTTCAGTCTTTGTAAATACGTGGGTATGTATGTATGTATGTATGAATCTCACTCTGTTGAGATCTATCTATCTATCTATCTATCTATCTATCTATCTATCTATCTCATTCTGTTGTGATCTATCTATCTCATTCTCTGTAGATCTCTCTCTGTCTATCTATTTCAGTCCTTTTATATCTATCTATCTATCTATCTATCTATCTATCTATCTATCTATCTATCTCATTCTGTTGTGATCTATCTATCTCATTCTCTGTAGATCTCTCTCTGTCTATCTATTTCAGTCCTTTTATATCTATCTATCTATCTATCTATCTATCTATCTATCTATCTATCTCATTCTGTTGTGATCTATCTGTCTCATTCTCTGTAGATCTCTCTCTGTCTATCTATTTCAGTCCTTTTATATCTATCTATCTATCTATCTATCTATCTCATTCTGTTGTGATCTATCTGTCTCATTCTCTGTAGATCTCTCTCTGTCTATCTATTTCAGTCCTTTTATATCTATATATCTATCTATCTATCTATCTATCTATCTCATTCTGTTGTGATCTATCTATCTCATTCTCTGTAGATCTCTCTCTGTCTATCTATTTCAGTCCTTTTATATCTATCTATCTATCTATCTATCTATCTATCTATCTATCTATCTATCTCATTCTGTTGTGATCTATCTGTCTCATTCTCTGTAGATCTCTCTCTGTCTATCTATTTCAGTCCTTTTATATCTATCTATCTATCTATCTATCTCATTCTGTTGTGATCTATCTGTCTCATTCTCTGTAGATCTCTCTCTGTCTATCTATTTCAGTCCTTTTATATCTATATATCTATCTATCTATCTATCTATCTATCTATCTCATTCTGTTGTGATCTATCTATCTCATTCTCTGTAGATCTCTCTCTGTCTATCTATTTCAGTCCTTTTATATCTATCTATCTATCTATCTATCTATCTATCTATCTATCTATCTATCTATCTATCTATCTCATTGTATACAGTAAGTCCCCGTTTCAGTGATACGACGCAATCTTCATTAATCTTGTTTCGACTTATGCCGTTTGCCTCTTAAGAAAACAATTTCATTTCATTATATGTATTATTTATCGTTCATTATATTTTTTATATTTATGTCTTCATTGTGTTTTTCTTTTGTACTAATTATGTTAACATAAGTCATAAAATGTGTTATGTTCTACACTATTTCTTCACTATTACTTTTAGCGTAGGTGAGTAATGTAAGTGCTTATTGACGAAAAATCACGACTTACGCCGAAAATCACTATATGAAGCATCGTAGGAACGGAACTATGGTGTAAGTCGAGTAATATATATATATATATATATATATATATATATATATATAAAGACAGAAATCTAAGCAAGCGCAAACAACGACCACGGTTTCGCCTAACGGCTCGTCTAACGGCGAAACCGTGGTCGGTTGTTGGCGCTTGCTTAGATTTCTGTCTTTGTTTGCCCTACTTTGGTATTGAGCACTTTAGTGTTAGGATTTTCGTCTTGTTTTTTTTTCTTTCTTGCGAATGCTTGACTTTTTGTTCATGTACTTCGTTTGTTTCTTTTTTTGCTTCCCCTTCATTTCCCTCCGAGTTTGTTCTCGGTGGGTTATACAAAACGATTTAAATTATAGCTTGATTAATACTAGTTTTACTATTGGTATTGTTGTTGCTATAGTTAATATTATTACTATATATATATATATATATATATATATATATATACATCCTTGTGCAAATTAATTGAAACAAAACAAATAATATCTTTCTTGGATCTTTCACACTTTCCCTAATCACGTATACGTCGTCCATTGGTGTTGTTTTTCTTTTCCGACCGTATTTTCTTTTACGTTTTGGACAGATGCATCAACTTTGTTTCTTCGCCTTGATGACCTGACTTACTGTTGAAAAGCTGACACCAACAATATTCGCGATCTCACTCTAAGGCTTGCCAGTGTGTTCGTTACAACTTTTGTACGATTCTTCGGAGTAACGTTCAATAGTTCCTGGATGTGATAAAAATCTAATGCAATCAAGGATAAAAGCCAAACTAATTTTATCATAAACCCCTAAAATAGATTCATATTATTGCAAACCACAGCAAATTACCTAATCTGAGAAAAAAATAGAAATCCATTACACCCAGTCACTCCAGTGGTTCAAGAACTGACCGTAGGGTGAAAGAAAGGAAACTAAAGAAGTTGTTTCAATTCATCTGTACAAGTATACATTTCTATATCCATAATATATATATATATATATATATATATATATATATATATATTCATTTGTAAACGAGTTATTACGCGAGCTAGGTTTCTGTCATGTGGTGTCTTCAGACGATTTGCAATAAGTGATTTTACCTTTTTTGTTTTCTTTTTTAAGAACTCTCACGTAACGGGGATATTTTTAACGCTCACGTAACGCGGAATTCGGAACCGATATCCATTACACCATTAACAACAGGTGTATTCCAAGCAATACACATGCCAAACTATAGTCGTATACGACTTGCCCAACAGTACCAAACATTCAAGGAACATGAAGAAGATATCTGATTCAGAACTGAAACAGTGTATTATGTACAAGTGTTCCTCCTCTTAGATGGAGATCCTAACAAAGACTAAAGTATCCACTCCCAGTGGGCTTGAACACAACCTATACATGCAAAAATTTTAAGAACACCTAAAGAACGAGAAATCGGGGAGCTGAGTTCGAATTCCAGCTGAATTCATTGCATTCACTTACGCGCAAATACCCTTGGGAAAGGTATTAATCCGCCTATTCCTTCCAGTTATGGGTTAAATAACAGGACAGATGGGGTTCTATATCCTTGGTCGGCAACCAGTCTACCGCAGAAAGCAATGGAAACCTACTGCGGGATAATCTTCTGCCCAGTCAGTCATGTCTCTGTCGAGACATGATCGCCCAAGCGTGTATCACGTATGGCACTCAACTGACTGATGGGACAATCAGATCACTAATGTCTCATCATTGGAAAATTGGCGTCTAATATATCTCCAAAGTTAAAGAGAAATTGAGAAATGTGATGTGCGTTGTGGTGCAGTGGATATCGGCTTTAAACGAGAAATTGGGAGCCGAGTTCGAATTCCAGTCGAATTCATTTCATTCACTTACGCACAAATACCCATGGGAAAGGTATTAATCTATCTCTTTTTCATTTAATCCATCTCTTCTTACGTATAAATACCCTTGGAAAAGGTATTAACTCATCTCTTCCCTCCAGTTATGGGTTAAATAATAACAGAGCTTGGGTTCTATAGCCTTGATCGGCAACCAGTCTACCGCAGAAAGTAATGTCGACCTACTGTGGGATAATCTTCTACCCAGTCAGTGTATCACGTATGGCACTTGACTGAACTGATCCCATAAAGTCTAAGTTGCTTGGAACGGCCCTCTTTTCGTGCGTCTTCGTAAATGCAAGATCTCCGTTTGGAATAAAACCGTGAGAAGCTAGTTTAATAATAAAAATGATGATGATGATGATATTAATAATAATAATAACTAGAGAAACCCGTGAAAATTTCACGCTTATCCTATTTTAATTTTCTGATGAATCTTAATTCTTCTGTTAATGATTGAATAAGCTCAATGCGAGTTATATGACAATAGAATATCTGTAGAAATTCTTCTATCATTAATTCAATAACAACTAGAAAAAACTCGTGGAAATTTCAAGATTTTTCTATTTTAATATTCTGATGAATCTTAATTCTTAAGTTAATGATAAATAAGCTCATAGCATGTTCTACGACAATAATTTATCCGTAGTAATTCCTCTATCACTTTGTTAAATATTTGAGCAACTTTAACAAAATATTGCAATAAGTTTCATAAATATGAATACTGGTCGTTATCTAAAGAAGTGGATACAAATGATAAGATTTAAAATGACAGTTTTCTTTCTTTCTTTCTTTCTTTCTTTCTTTCTTTCCCTTATTGAAACCAAGTAGCCTATATTTTTAGTTTTTATTTTCTATGCAATCAAAGCGAAATTGTCCACTATTTATAAGACATTCATCGACGAGGTTAAGCATTTCTTTCTTTCTTTCTTTCTTTCTTTCTTTCTTTCTTTCCCTTTATTGAAACCAAGTCGCCTATATTTTTAGTTTTTATTTTCTATGCAATCAAAGCGAAATTGTCCATTATTTATAAGACATTCATCGACGAGGTTAAGCACTTTCTTTCTTTCTTTCTTTCTTTCTTTCTTTCCCTTATTGAAACCAAGTAGCCTATATTTTTAGTTTTTATTTTCTATGCAATCAAAGCGAAATTGTCCATTATTTATAAGACATTCATCGACGTGGTTAAGCACTTTCTTTCTTTCTTTCTTTCTTTCTTTCTTTCTTTCTTTCCCTTTCTTTCTTTCTTTATTGAAACCAAGTCGCCTATATTTTTAGTTTTTATTTTCTATGCAATCAAAGCGAAATTGTCCATTGTTTATAAGACATTCATCGACGAGGTTAAGCACTTTCCTTCTTTCTTTCTTTCTTTCTTTCTTTCTTTCTTTCTTTCTTTCTTTCCCTTATTGAAACCAAGTCGCCTATATTTTTAGTTTTTATTTTCTATGCAATCAAAGCGAAATTGTCCATTATTTATAAGACATTCATCGACGTGGTTAAGCACTTTCTTTCTTTCTTTCTTTCTTTCTTTCTTTCTTTCTTTCCCTTTTTATTGAAACCAAATCGCCTATATTTTTAGTTTTTATTTTCTATGCAATCAAAGCGAAATTGTCCATTATTTATAAGACATTCATCGACGAGGTTAAGCACTTTCTTTCTTTCTTTCTTTCTTTCTTTCTTTCTTTCTTTCTTTCCCTTATTGAAACCAAGTCGCCTATATTTTTAGTTTTTATTTTCTATGCAATCAAAGCGAAATTATTGTCCATTATTTATAAGACATTCATCGACGAGGTTAAGCATTTTCCTTCTTTCTTTCTTTCTTTCTTTCTTTCTTTCTTTCTTTCTTTCTTTCCCTTATTGAAACCAAGTCGCCTATATTTTTAGTTTTTATTTTCTATGCAATCAAAGCGAAATTATTGTCCATTATTTATAAGACATTCATCGACGAGGTTAAGCACTTTCCTTCTTTCTTTCTTTCTTTCTTTCTTTCTTTCTTTCTTTCTTCGGCACATCCCCGTCTTACGAACATTTCTCTTAATAATAATTAAAAATAATGCAACAAAGAATGATATTTCATTTATAGTAACTAGATTTTTGGCGATTGCCTTAATCTGTTTACGTTGATCGACGCTGTGGGTCTGAAAAATTCCACTTTTAGCGCGGGCGCCATACCTCTCGGCCTTTTGGCTAGGATCGAAGTTTAGTATCTGTTCTTATTGGCTTAATCTGATTCTCTCTTTCCACTTCTATTTTTCTTTTTTCTTTCTTTTTCTCACTGAAACCAAGTAGCGCCTTTCCCCTCTTTCCAGGCAGTCAAAACGAAATAGTTCATTATTTATGCTGTATTGGCAGAGCGTAACGGTCGTGCGGACTAACGAAGAAAGGGCCAAGCACAATTATTATAGGATAACAACAACAACAACAACAACAACAACAACAACAATAATAATAATAATAATAATAATAATAATTTGATGACTGCCCAGTTCATAATGTTTCAGAGGTCTGTGAAGGTCTTTTGACATTTCCTACACCCAACCACTCCTCCTCTTTATCTTCCCCTATGTAGCCCCATGTGCAATAGTGGCAATGGAATGCCTTGCTTGGGGTGAAATGATTAAAAAGAAAAAAAATTAGGATTTCCCGGGGAACGTAATCGTTTTTTTTTTTCAAAACTATGCTCCGAATAGTAAAATGAAGAATGAATTGAAACTACTTTTTTATTTATTTATTTAAGATTTCAATTGATTTTTTTATAAATAATTTATATTAAGGACATTACATTCTGAAGAAAAACAAATTCGATGAATTATGCATTTTTGCAAGAATTGATTTCATTCCTTCTTTGTTAATTACGGTGATTTATAAAGCTTCAAACATTTTTTATTTGTCTTCCAGTCACTGTGTTAATTCGCTTATTAAATTGTTAAGCGAAGATTATATTTACTAATCGAAAACTTGAAAAAGTTAATACAAATTATTTCGCACAAAGATTTTTAAAATAATTTTTTTACTTTTTTATGTTAAGTTGTCTATATTTTTAAACTATAAGATGTCATAAGAGACATATCCTAAAAAGCTCATGCGTTTTAAGGGTTGTTCAAATTATGATACGTTCATTTAGGTTTCATAGAATTATGTCAATTTTGGTCAACCATACTTAGTATGTCACCACAGGTGGCTGTCATCAATCAATTCACAGGTTAGAGAGATAAGAGCTCTGTGAATAAGAAATACTTTTACTTTAAATTCCATGCTATAAAACGTAATATTTGTTTTAAATGAGATTAATTTAACTTCAAATTTGCTAATTTTCCAAAAATAACGTGTCACAGATGTATATTTTATTTTTGCAAGATTTTAAAAACTGATAATTAAATTTTGTTTGCAGACATGTCAATCTGACAAAAAGAACGATTAAAAAAATGATCACTTTTGAAAACCTTAAAAGAGTTAAGACTCCAATCGATGTAGTTTCTGTTTGAAATACAACAGAGTACTTTGTATACTGGAAATAGTAAATTTATTAATTTAGCTTTCAATTAAAGTGAAAGTTTCAAAAAAGCTTTTGTTTATATTTAAAAAATTTCACTATAAAACTTGGGTATTGAAAATGAGTGAATGTACCTATTTAATGGCAATACCGTAGAAAAGTTGCTCAAGCTCCGTAGACAAGCTCCTTTTGAGGACGCGTTAAATGCCGAGTAAACCCACATCCCACACCTAGAATTTGAGCTTAATATTATTTTCAGATTTTTCTGAAGCCAGAAATAAAGCCAACGCAAGTTATTTAAAGGGAAATAACTCATCATATTAAAATTATCTGAAATATGAACATGAGTTAAAAAAAATGATATATTTTTCCATTTCTTCTTTTTGTTGTTGTTTTAAATTTATTCCACCAATATTCAATTTTAGTTGATTATCCATTAAAAGAACGAACAACGAATACAGAATTTAAAAGTAAAGTGAATTATCATTGTTGCGATAGATTGTATAGCTTTCTCAAAGTAAATAATTGTTTTCATTTAGTCAGGAAATTTACTTAGGCTTTTCTAATCCCGATGGAGAAAAGGACAAATATTTTTTGTAAAATATGGAAGCAAAAATTAAAAACAAATGAAATAAACGAGAACCATGTTAATTAGGTATCGCCATTGAATTTCGAAACCAAAGTTGAAATCTGAAGAGGGATAACAGATATAAAAAATATAAAAAATAGTTATTTTTACCAAGATTTAATAAAAATGATATCGAAAATAATTTAATTCATTTGCATATATAAGTTTCATTAAAATCCGACAATTATTTGATTTTTGTAAGAATTTTCAAATTAATGTGTTTTTCAACGAAAGCACGAGTTGCATAATATTAAGCAATATTAACGGAAAAACTTGGTTTATATTAAGTTATTTTTTTTCTTCATGCTGTGGTGTTTTTTCAGCTAATTAATGGAGGTACTCAGTTTATATTGCACAAAAGTGCGACAAAATAGACGATTAGAACAAGAAGAGATCCTTGTATTGCAATAAATACTTGTATTATAATAAATACTGTTTTTCAGTTAACGAGAGAATGGTTTTCTACTTGAAGTAAAACCTCAACATAATTGTTGAAATAGTGAAATTTTGACGTCAATCGTTAGATGTAAACAGTTATCTCTCTTGGACACATATTTCACTTAGGAATAAAGAGTTATTTCCCTTGAAAACAATTTCTACTTAGTGGCCATACATTGTAAAAATAGTTCTCTTTGCCAAATTGCTTCACTCGACATTTTTTATTCCTCAGGACGCTAACACAGAACAAAATAGAGGCAACTATCAGCTAAATTCATTCACTATTTAGATATTGTTAATATATTTTTCAGTTTTATGCAAAAAAAAAAATATGGTAAAATTCTGGCTGAGAAAGATATATTTATGTAGGTATCTCCACTTTTTCAAGATAATTCGACCCTGATGAGCGAAAACATTACAGTAATGCCCTCATGAAAAACATCTTACAAACTTATCAACATTATATATATATATATATATATAGAGAGAGAGAGAGAGAGAGACTTTCCACTCAGATACTAGTATCGATTAAAAAATATTAAATGCTAATAAAAATTCAAATGAATTTTTCTAAATTAAATAAGTTTTCTTGTAAGTTTTATTTTAGTTTTTATTGAAAGCTAAATGATTAAATTTACTATTTCTAGTAAGCAAAAATACTTTGTGTATTTCAAAGAAAATTTATATTGACTGGAATATTTGAATTTTTTTTTTTTTGGAAGTAAGCTAAGTATGGTTGAACAGAATTGACGTAACTGTCCAATTTTTTTTCAGTAAGGAGAAGGAACAGTGAAACACATAACCATTTAATATAACACAGAAAATACGATACTATAAATCTTCTAACACACACACACATACACACACACATACACACACACACACACACACACACACACACACACACTGAAAATTATTTTAAAAATCTTTTGCTGTGAAGATTTGTATTAAACTTTTCAATTTTCGTTTAGCAAATATAGTCTTCACTTAAGATTTTAATAACTTAACCGCGACAAGTTTTTGAAGAATTCTTAAAATATTTTTGAATTTTTAAAAATTATTATAATTAAAAACGAAATAAAATCAATTCTTTTAAAAATTAATTATTCACAGAAATTTTTTTTTCAGATTATAAAGTCCATAATATATGAATATTTTAAAAGCAATTAAAATCTGATCTAATTAAATAAATTTTTATTTTACTAGAGGGAGCAGATTTTCGAAAAACAGCAAAATATATGTATATATAAAATAATATAGAAATAAGAATAATTTACATTCTCAAGGAATCCCCAACACATACGTATATCTCCCTATAGATTTATCTATATCTATTTAGATCAGATTTTGTGAAGTTGGTTGTTCTTCCCATTTTTGAGTTATCCCCCTTGACATACAATTGCTGATTTACGACCCCTGAAAACGAAATGTTTGGGATGTGCGTTGTGGTACAGTGGATATCGGCTCGGAACGAGAAGCGGCTGAGCCGAGTTCGAATTCCAGTTGCAATCCATTGTATTCACTTACACGCAAATACCCTTTGCAAAGGTATTAATCCGTCTCTTCCTTCCAGTTATGGGTTAAATAATAGGACAGATTGGGTTCTATAGCCTTGGTCGGCAACCAGTCTACCGCAGAAAGCAATGGCAACCTACTGCGGGATAATCTTCTGCCCAGTCAGTCATGTCTCTTTCGAGACATGATCGCCCAAGCGTGTATCGCGTATGGCACTTAACTGACTGAAAACGAAAAATCATGAAAATTTAGCCATTTAAGTTTTTATTTTATATTTTTACAATATGGTTCACCCTAAATAAGCCCCGAAAACCACTCGAGGTAGGAAATTACGTTGAGTAGTAGTTTATATGGACAAGAGGGAAATATACCAGTTGATTCTTGACTTGAACAGGTCAAAATTGTAATGATCAGGAAAACATTTTTTGGGTGTCTGTTCCATAAAGGCCGTTGTTCGCGAGAAGAATCTGTGGAGTGTGGGTGGTTTGCCACCATGTCGAGTTCTAGCCGTAAAAATGGAACCAGTTAATCCAGTTCCTCCGAGCACTTGTAGCGGATAAGAAATTAAATATAATCTACCTTCTTCACTTTTACAAAAATTCACAATAACGTGTGAGATCCTGGATTTTCCCAAATAGAAAAAGGATTGACCATCTGCTTATAGAAAAAGTCGAACCCATATTTCGCAAGTAGGTGTTAAAATGATTTTGACCAATAGGAGCGACCTACAAGACTTGAGGACTTCGCGAGCAAGTGTGAAAATCCGAATACTATAAAAGGCTCCGGTCAGCGTCAATCACGGTCACAGATGGGAGCCGCGAGACAAACATCTAAAATGTAACTTCAACTTCAAGCGACTCGGACATTGTCTTCTTTTTCTCTCTCCTTATCTCTTTCAACAATTACTACTACGAACATTTTGTACGAACTCTACCCTTAACTTCTTAATAGTGTTTCTAATTAAACATTAACTTCTCCAACTTGTGTTCTTCCTACTTGTAACAAATTTCTATTTTAACATTCAAAATGTATATTTATTATTCCACTCTGCACTAATTCACACATTCCAACAACCGACCTTCTAATGAAATCATTCTGATGATAATACTGCATAAATCCTGCAAGACATGGCACATCCCCCCAGAGAGAGAGAGAGAGAAAGAGAGAGAGAGAGAGAGAGAGAGAGAGAGAGAGAGAGAGAGAGAGAGACGGTATGAGTTTGAGCGTGACCACCGGTCTGGGGCCCAATATCCTCTCAAGCTTCCTTAGACGCAAATCCCCCCTCCTATAGATCAGAAGAGAGGTCAGTTGTCAATCACTGATCGTCAAAACTTTTATAGATATGCGCATGTATATGGTCGTATCATCAGCATAGATGCTTACAAATGATCGGAGTTAAACTTATTAAGAACATTTATTTTAATTTATTTGTTTGAACATTATTTTTAATAGATACTCGTATTTTAGTAGATACTTTGGTTTTAACTAAATTTCGTATTTTAATAATACGAATATCTATTACAAATAACGTTAAAAATAAATTAAAATATGTAATCCATTTTGTAAATCTCCGGAACTTTCTGTAACATTGCCTTTAGAACATTTATGTAAATCGGAAAGAGGGTGGGCCCGAGACGTTGTGGTAGATAGGGAATTGAAAAATAAACGTAACTCTCTTTTCTTCTTTACTTTTACAAAAATTTACAATGACGTGTGAAGTTCTGATTTTACCGAATAGGAAAAGGATTGACCCGTACTGAAAGAAAAAGACGGAGCGGTATTTCCCGATCAGATGTTAAATTAATTATCTAACCAATGGAAGGAAGCGAGTTGCAAAACTGAGAGAAAAGTTAGCAATCCAGCGTGAAAAACTAAACGGCTATAAAAGCAGAAAGAAATTCGAAGCAGTTAGATAGGAGCAGAAATTAAAGACGAAGCCTCAAAATATGACTAAAGAAATTTTAATCTGCCGACCGAACATTTGGCCCCGTCATAGATTCGTTCTCCTTCATCACTCATGCTAATTTCTCTTACCACTTCTTCTCCATCCTCAGCATTCTCGCAGTCAACAAAAAAGAAGACAACAACAACAACAACAATATACTTCAACTGACTTCTAAATATTAACTCCGATAAGTACAATTTCTTTAATTGCTTCACCTTCTTTTTCACTTTCTCGCCGGCCATAAAAGAAGGAAAAGAACACAGACATTATTAGTAACCTGTTAATCTTTCTACATACACCCATTCTGCTACTTACTACTATTCCTCTGGAACGTTTAGCTACATAATATATTTTTCTCTTTGAACATTTAACTCCTACAAGTTCATGTTATTCTGTTTAGTTAATAAAATTCTACTCTAAACATACAAACGAAACACTTATTCTTCCATACATTCCAACATCCAAACTTCCACCTTCTGATCCTTAAGTTATAGGGAGTTCGGTTATGTTTGACACAAGGCCAACTTAATAAACATTAGCCATCTCCCTATCACGTCAAAGTAACCCCTGCCATAGCCTCGGAGGATTGGCCGGAATAAACAACCTTCAGTGATTTACCTGTTAGGAAGGAAATTATAATAGAGAAAACTTTTCTATCGATTCCATAGCTGGAGAGCTTGTGCATCAAACGTTTATGCAACACCTTGTCGAAGGCGTTCAAAAAATCTAATGCTATTGATTTGCGATATATGTGTCGTCAAGGGCCTCACTAATTCTCAATGCTAGTTAGGACGTCATCAGTGGATCAAGCTGATCGAAACCCTTACACCACTATGACATCAAAACATTAGTTTTGTAAACTGTTTGCTCCGGCAGTTCGATCTTTGCTATGTACCTAACATTTGTGGCCTCATGCCAGCCTAGTGTATACTTTTTAAATGTGTAGATATTTTCGTTTCATAGCTATCTCTGATATTAAGTCAGGCACTCAGTAAGTTTCAAGTTCACTAGTATCTCATGTAGTGACTTACAATCTTGTACATATTTCCATGTAAATAATTTTTATGGAAATTTTATGCCATTTTGAAAAATGAAATTGACAGAGTTTACAGACCCCAATCTAAATTGATAGCAATAATTTCATACGAATTAAAGGGAAAATAAAAATTAAACTCCAAATTTAACAGCAATTAACAACCTTTTCGGCAATCTGTTGCTTTTTTAATCTTTTTTTCCAATTTTTTTTGTGATGCAAAGCATGTGTCTTAACCTAATTGCGGGGATGTTATTTTAAATGTGTTAAATAGAAGGGCTTTTTGCTACCAAATTTTAGAATGCTATAAAATTCTAATGATGAAAAACCAAAATTGCAACAAGAAATTATGGTGACTGGTGGCGTACCATTTGCGTCATCCATAATTTATTTTTGGAATTTAAGCAGAGCATCACAGCCGAAATTTACCCCCAACAAGTGAATGAAATGCGTACACAACTAAGAAAATTGCGATGAAATGATCATGATTTGTACAGGTTTGATTCCTTTTGGGAGATATTTTTTCTTTTAGTACGACTACTCGATCTAAGCCAGTTGATATGAATTATACTAATTAAGAAAATTAAAAGAAATCATAAACACGCATGTACCTGTTAAAAATTACATTTATATAAAAAGTTATAATATCGAATTAAAATATTAATTTAAATATTACTATATGTAATTTCAAGTATGAAAATATAGCTACCCGATAAAGATTAGAAAATTTCCAAGAAAAGGAAGCCATTTTTCGTAGGTAAGTGAGCATTGCATTCTGATGTCAGTCTACCGTGACACGTGTAGGTAGAACCTGTTAGGATCCCAGATATGAGAAAATACTGAACCCACCGAACAAAAATTAACAGTATAATTTTATAATAAAATAGCAACAATACATATTTTTTTTTAGCAAAATGACAATCACTGAAACACTAAAACGATAAAAAGCAAATTTTATATTAAAATTACATTTACAATCTACAAACAATATATCTCCAAAAACATGTTTACTCTGAAAGTATAACATTTTGTACAAAACGTTTGTAGTTGAAGCTATAAAATTATGTACAAAATATTGAGATTTCGGGGAATGAAATAAAACATAGAAGTTCAATTCTGCTTCATCACCGACTTAGGATACGTGACTCTGCCACACTCATCTTATTTCTCTGATCTCTGGTTCACTAACTAGTATTTTCCAAACATCTTTATAATTCTTTAAGCCAAAAGCCATTTCATTGAAAGAAAATGCTACAAAGATGGGGAAAATAGACCAAATGTAAATAATGATAACTCCTCATCCCAGAAATCCTGACAGAAGGTGATCAGGGGATAATAACAACAAAGATGAGGACCATAGACCAAATATAAATAATGATAATTTCTCATCACAGAAATTCAGACAGAAAGTGATTAGGGGATAATAACAACAAAGATAAGGACAATAGACCTAATGTAAATAATGATAACTTCTCATCCCAGAAATCCAGACCGAAGGTTATCAGGGGATAATAACAACAAAGATGAGGACAATAGACCAAATGTAAACAATGATACCTTCTTATCCAAGAATTCCAGAGAGAAGGTGATCAGGTGATAATAACAACAAAGATGAGGACAATAGACCTAATGTAAATAATGATAACTTCTCATCCCCGAAATCCAGAGAGAAGGTGTTCAGGGGATAATAACAACAAAGATGAGGACAATAGACCAAATCTAAATAATGATAACTTCTCATCCCAGAAATCCAGACAGAAGGTGATCAGGGGATAATAACAACAAAGATGAGGACAATAGACCAAATGTAAATAATGATAACTTCTCTTCCCAGAAATCAAGATAGAAGTTGATCAGGGGATAATAACAAAAAAATAAGGACAATAGACCAAATGTAAATAATGATAACGTCTCATGCCAGAAATCCAGACAGAAGGTGATCAGGGGATAATAACAACAAAGATGTGGACAATAGACCAAATATAAATAATGATAACTACTCATCCCAGAAATCCAGACAGAAGGTGATCAGATTATAATAACAACAACGATAAGGACAATAGACCAAATGTAATAATGATAAATTCTCATCTCGGAAATCCAGTCAAAGGTGATCAGGGGATAATAACAACAAAGATGAGGACAATAGACCAAACGTAAATACTGATAACTCCTCATCCCAAAAATCCAGAAAGAAAGTGATCAGGGGATAATAACAACAAAGATGTGGACAGTAGACCAAATGTAAATAATGATAACTTCTCATCCCAGAAATCCAGACAGAAGGTGATCAGGGGATAATAACAACAAAGATGAGGACAATAGACCAAATGTAAATAATGATAACTTCTCTTCCCAGAAATCAAGATAGAAGTTGGTCAGGGGATAAAACCAAAAAAAATAAGGACAATAGACCAAATGTAAATAATGATAACTTCTCTTCCCAGAAATCAAGATAGAAGTTGATCAGGGGATAAAAACAAAAAAATAAGGACAATAGACCAAATGTAAATAATGATAACGTCTCATGCCAGAAATCCAGACAGAAGGTGATCAGGGGATAATAACAACAAAGATGTGGACAATAGACCAAATATAAATAATGATAACTACTTATCCCAGAAATCCAGACAGAAGGTGATCAGATTATAATAACAACAACGATAAGGACAATAGACCAAATGTAATAATGATAAATTCTCATCTCGGAAATCCAGTCAAAGGTGATCAGGGGATAATAACAACAAAGATGAGGACAATAGACCAAATGTAAACAATGATACCTTCTTATCCAAGAATTCCAGACCGAAGGTTATCAGGGGATAATAACAACAAAGATGAGGACAATAGACCTAATGTAAATAGTGATATCTTCTCATCACATAAATTCAGACAGAAGGTGATCAGGGGATAATAACAACAAAGATGAGGATAATAGACGAAAGGTAAATAATGATAACTTCTCATCCCCGAAATCCAGAGAGAAGGTGTTCAGGGGATAATAACAACAAAGATGTGGACAATAGACCAAATATAAATAATGATAACTTCTCATCCCAGAAATCCATACAGAATGTCATCAGGGGAAAACAACAACAAAGATGGGGACAATAGACCAAATGTAAATAATGATACCTTCTCATCCAAGAATTCCAGACAGACGGTAATCAGGGGATAGTAACAACAAAGATGAGGACAATAGCCCAAATGTAAATAATGATAACTCCTCTTCCCAGAAATCCAGATAGAAGGTGATCAGGGGATAATAACAACAAAGACGAGGACAATAGACCAAATCTAAATAATGATAACTTCTCATCCCAGAAATCCAGACAGAAGTTGATCAGGGGATAATAACAACAAAGATGAGGACAATAGACCAAATGTAAATAATGATAACGTCTCATGCCAGAAATCCAGACAGAAGGTGATCAGGGGATAATAACAACAAAGATGTGGACAATAGACCAAATATAAATAATGATAACTACTCATCCCAGAAATCCAGACAGAAGGTGATCAGATTATAATAACAACAACGATAAGGACAATAGACCAAATGTAATAATGATAAATTCTCATCTCGGAAATCCAGTCAAAGGTGATCAGGGGATAATAACAACAAAGATGTGGACAGTAGACCAAATGTAAATAATGATAACTTCTCATCCCAGAAATCCAGACAGAAGGTGATCAGGGGATAATAACAACAAAGATGAGGACAATAGACCAAATGTAAATAATGACAACTTCTCTTCCCAGAAATCAAGATAGAAGTTGGTCAGGGGATAAAACCAAAAAAAATAAGGACAATAGACCAAATGTAAATAATGATAACTTCTCTTCCCAGAAATCAAGATAGAAGTTGATCAGGGGATAAAAACAAAAAAATAAGGACAATAGACCAAATGTAAATAATGATAACGTCTCATGCCAGAAATCCAGACAGAAGGTGATCAGGGGATAATAACAACAAAGATGTGGACAATAGACCAAATATAAATAATGATAACTACTTATCCCAGAAATCCAGACAGAAGGTGATCAGATTATAATAACAACAACGATAAGGACAATAGACCAAATGTAATAATGATAAATTCTCATCTCGGAAATCCAGTCAAAGGTGATCAGGGGATAATAACAACAAAGATGAGGACAATAGACCAAATGTAAACAATGATACCTTCTTATCCAAGAATTCCAGACCGAAGGTTTTCAGGGGATAATAACAACAAAGATGAGGACAATAGACCTAATGTAAATAGTGATAACTTCTCATCACATAAATTCAGACAGAAGGTGATCAGGGGATAATAACAACAAAGATGAGGATAATAGACGAAAGGTAAATAATGATAACTTCTCATCCCCGAAATCCAGAGAGAAGGTGTTCAGGGGATAATAACAACAAAGATGTGGACAATAGACCAAATATAAATAATGATAACTTCTCATCCCAGAAATCCATACAGAATGTCATCAGGGGAAAACAACAACAAAGATGGGGACAATAGACCAAATGTAAATAATGATACCTTCTCATCCAAGAATTCCAGACAGACGGTAATCAGGAGATAGTAACAACAAAGATGAGGACAATAGCCCACATGTAAATAATGATAACTCCTCTTCCCAGAAATCCAGATAGAAGGTGATCAGGGGATAATAACAACAAAGACGAGGACAATAGACCAAATCTAAATAATGATAACTTCTCATCCCAGAAATCCAGACAGAAGTTGATCAGGGGATAATAACAACAAAGATGAGGACAATAGACCAAATGTAAATAATGATAACGTCTCATGCCAGAAATCCAGACAGAAGGTGATCAGGGGATAATAACAACAAAGATGTGGACAATAGACCAAATATAAATAATGATAACTACTCATCCCAGAAATCCAGACAGAAGGTGATCAGATTATAATAACAACAACGATAAGGACAATAGACCAAATGTAATAATGATAAATTCTCATCTCGGAAATCCAGTCAAAGGTGATCAGGGGATAATAACAACAAAGATGTGGACAGTAGACCAAATGTAAATAATGATAACGTCTCATGCCAGAAATCCAGACAGAAGGTGATCAGGGGATAATAACAACAAAGATGTGGACAATAGATAAAATGTAAATAATGATAACTTCTCATCCCAGAAATCCAGACAGAAGGTGAACAGGTGATAATAGCAACAAAGATGAGGACAATAGACCTAATGTAAATAGTGATAACTTTTCATCCTAGAAATTAAGACAGAAGGTGATCAGTGGGTAATAACAACAAAGACGAGGACAATAGACCAAATGTAAATAATGATAACTTCTCATCACAGAAAGCCAGACAGAAGGTGATCAGGGGATAATAACAACAAAGATGTGGACAAGAGACCAAATATAAATAATGATAACTACTCATCCCAGAAATCCAGACAGAAGGTGATCATGGGATAATAACAACAAAGATGTGGACAATAGACCAAATATAAATAATGATAACTTCTCATCCCAGAAATCCAGACAGAAGGTGATCATGGGATAATAACAACAAAGATGAGGACAATAGACCAAATGTAAACAATGATAAATTCTCATCTCGGAAATCCAGTCAAAGGTGATCAGGGGATAATAACAACAAAGATGAGGACAATAGACCAAATGTAAATAACGACAACTTTTCATCCCTGAAATACAGACAGAAGTTCTTCAGGGGATAGTAACAACAGAGATGAAGACAATAGACCAAACATAAATACTGATAACTTCTCATCCCAGAAATCCAGACAGCAGGTAATCAGTGGATAATAACAACAATGATGTGGACAATAGACCAAATGTAAATAATGATACCTTCTCATCCCAGAAATCCAGACAGAAGGTGATCAGGGGATAATAACAACAAAGATGAGGACAAGAGACCAAATGTAAATAATGATACCTTCTCATCCCAGAAATCCAGACAGAAGGTGATCAGGGGTTAATAACACCAAATATGCAGACAATGAACCAAATATATATTAACACCTCATCCCAAAATCTGACATAATTTTCTAAACGATATGATATCTTAAATAGTCCTTGTATCTGGATGTAGTGATCTCATCAAATGTGTTTGAAATGTCAGTCTGTCAATTGAGTGTTGTACGGGTTGCACGCTTGGGTAATGTTGTCTCTTTCAATCAATGACTGACTCGGGAGATTTTCTAGCAGTAGGCTGCCGTTTCTTTCGCTGGTAGACTGGTTGCCAAATAAGACTATAGGACCCAATCTGTCCTGCTATTCAACCCATAGTTGGAGAAAGAAGAGATGGATTTATACTTTTTCAAGGGTATTTGCGCGTTAGTGAATGCATCGAGGTTAACTGGAATTCGAACTCAGCTCTCCGATTTCTCATTTCTGAGGACCACAATGCACGTCTTGTTGCACTACGATAATAAGAATATGATTCCACCTCTTTGACTGTTTGAAATGTAAATAAACCAGATGATTCAATTCAATCGCTTTATTGTTGAATATACTTTCAAATCCTTGTGCGCTGAAATACTTTTATTTCAGCGCACAAGGATTTGAAAGTATATAGAGATGTGTACAATATACCAAATGTAAATAATGATAACTTCTCTTCCCAGAAATCCAGATAGAAGGTGATCAGGGGGTAGTAACAACAAAGACGAGGACAATAGACCAAATGTAAATAATGATAACGTCTCATGCCAGAAACGCAGACAGAAGGTGATCAGGGGATAATAACAACAAAGATGTGGACAATAGACCAAATGTAAATAATGATAACGTCTCATGACAGAAATCCAGATAGAAGGTGATCAGGGGATAATAACAACAATCGGAAGATAATAATCGGGGATAATAACTTTATCGGAAGTGTCGCGTTGCAACTCAGACCAGACATCAGGTTTGATCCTTCTAGTCAAATGCTTTTGTTTTAAAGGCAACTCTTTGGCCAGGTCGTCAGCGATTGTAACAGTAAGCTAATTTTATTCGGTTGTAACTTTCTGCTGTAGACGAGCGTATCAGATGTGTGGGGAGTCGAACAGTCTAATTGTCGTTTTCTTTTTGCCCTTTCTCATTTTCTCACTCCTTATATATATATATATATAACTGAAAATATTTGGCATTTAATCAGGTAAATTCCATAGAGACGAACCCAAAAGAACTCAATGTTAAATTTATTTATTTAATTTAACAGAGTAATATAATTTAGAAAAGATTTTAGATATTCTACGATTTCATGGGTAATATGTATTTCGCAGCAAGAACGTGCTGCTCGTCAGACCCAAATGATACAACAGTTAATATTTAAGATCATCCAGAAAAGAATTATTTTCTGGATAATTTTGAATATTAACTGTTGTATCATTTGGGTCTGAAGAGCAGCAATGTTTTGGCTGCGAAATATGTATTACCCATGAAATTGTAGAATATCTAAAATGTTATATATATATATATATAAGGAGAGAGAGAGAGAGAGAGAGAGAGAGAGAGAGAGAGAGGGAGGGAGGGAGGGAGAGAGAGAGAGACTCATCATACCCAGCTTTTTATGAGTTGGGTCGTTTATATTCACTTGCGTGCAAATACCATTGGGAAAGATACGAATCCACCTTTTCGCTTTCCTCAGATATGGGTTAATTAGTAGAACTTGTAAAAGTAAATCATTATCTTCTAAATGTTCTTACAATCTACAACACTTTCAGAATATATATATATATATATATATATATATATATATATATATATATATATATATATAAGCTTATTTATAAATGGAACTATGTCAATGTGTGTGTGTGTGTGTGTGTCAGTTACCTATAGACTCCGAAACGGCTGAACCGATTTTCTTGAAAATTTACACAGTTATACTATAAGCTTCTGCGAGTGTTCCTAGCTAGGTTTTGTGTCGAGGTACCCCTGATAAATATCGAAAATCGATAATCGAAAAAATCGGTTTTAGAAGGAGTGGTCCGATTTTAATCAAATTTGATACACTCATAGACATAGACATAAGAAACGATATTCAGAAGTTTCAAGGTTGCAGTTCTTACAATAGTGCAGAAAATCGATAATATATATATATATATAAAAGGCATGATGTTTGTGTGTGTGTCTGTTTATCTGTCTGTATGTCCTTTATACAAATCCACAATTTTTATCCGATTCTCACCAAACTTCACAAAAATATTCTTTAGGCTGAGTCTGAGCTCCAGGACCATGGATTAGTTTTAAAGCTTTCATTACACCCGAGCAACGCCGGGCTATACTGCTAGTATATATATAATCGTGTTTCCCTCTCGTTTGCTCTTCATTTTTGTCGTTTCTGAAAATATTTATAGAAAAGAGAGGGCGAAGTTACGTCACGTCGGTGAGAAAGTGACTGGAATCGAGATGCTAACTCAGAACCGGTTATATTGCAGATTCTTCTTTGGATTTTGTCAAAAAATCTCGAAATGAATAGTAAGAGCGTCTGACCAGATATGGCAAAAGTATTCAATGTAGGGATGAAAGTTAAATTTATAAATTCTATTGCTTCATTTAAGAGATTCCAACAACCTTTGGTTATTACTACTTGGCGTAAAAGCAAGTGAAATAAGATGAATGTAATACTAAGAAATAAATTAATAAAAAAATTCAGATAAATTAAGATTATTACTTTTTTAATGTGCTGTCCCCACTCAGGATGTGATCTACCATTGGCTGGTGACAATTTCTTTCCCTTTCTAGTTCTTAGTATATGTTGTCTTTTTACCATCTCCCCTACTCTGTCAATTATTTAATCAGGCTACTAAGATAGGTTATATGCTATTTTTCTATGTCCTTCTTCTCTTAACAATTTCTTGTGAGTGTTCTTCTTCTTCTTCTATGTGCCCTGTCACTTCAGGACTTAGACGATCATGGTTCTCCACGTCTTCCTATCCCTTGTGGCTCTTAGTATGTTTGCTCCTGTTGCTCCTGTTGCTCCTGGCAACCCCCGTTCCGTCATCCACCTGATCAGACCCTGCAAATATGTTATCCGCTGCCTTCCTCTGTCTCTCCTTCCTTCTATTCAGTATCAGGTTCTCCAGGCTCTCCTTCCTCATTGCATGTCTCAGGAACTTCAGTTATCTCTTCCTGATGCTCAGCATGAGTGTTAAATTTTCCAAATCTTTTTTCCTCGATATTATGAATAAAAAATTTCTACTTTCTCTCTCTGGTTGTAAGTATAAGCGTTCTTGTTGTTTAAATTTTCTTTAAAAATGAATCGGTGCTCACATGTTTAATCAGTTGCATTCTCAGCATCCTTCTGTAGAACCACATTTCAGTCACTTAAATTCTCTTCATCTTTGAGAAGATTATTCAGCATTAACTGCCGTGTAGGAGAAGTGATGTTACATAACAGTTCAGTCCTTTTTGCTTCTAAGGAAAATTTTACTGTTTCTTTGCTTAGATTTTGGAAGGCAACTTTCGCAAATTACGGTTGTGGTGTTGCACTTTCCAAATATTTCAATTGTTGTATTTGCTTAATTTAATTTGCTGGAAATACCAAACAAAGATTGTTGCTGCTTGATGTAAAAGCAAAAGAAAAAAGAAAATTAAAAAATAATAATTGATGTTTTCATTCCATTGAATGACGGTAAAAAAATCATGAAATATAATGTTGCTTGAAACGATGTAGTCTTACTGAATTTTGTAGTAAGCATGTAAGGCTCGCACCCAGCTAGCTCGGGGTTTACCCGAGCCTCCACACAAAGGCAGGATGTGGCACAAGGCCGATTTTTATGTGAAGAATTTCGAGCGCGTACGCTCAGGCTAAAATTTCCCGTGAACCCCACATAAGCTGAATCGGGTCTTGTTGATTTATTGAAGGGCATAGCCCCATCTGGGTTCCTGTCCGTCCGAAGGCAGAGAGTACGACAAATTCAAACTAGCATGAGTGGTTAGCTTGGTATTTATCCGCACTCTCACTACCTTGAGGCGGAATGTGGCACAAGGCATTTTTATAGTGAGAAATCAGTTGCCATTAAGATCTGGTAAAAGTTTCTCGTAGGCCCTGCACAAGGCAAGGTTTGGCAGTTGTCTATTTTTCCCCAGACAAGACTCTGCTTCTGGGCGGAGCCTTGTCAGAGCTCCTCTCCGCTCGAAGGCAAAGAGCCCGATACTCAGAGCGATGGTTCACTCTATATTTATCTTCCTCCCCAAGTAGACGGAATGAGGTACAAGACCATTTAAAAGTAGGGTCTCCTAGACCTTAATCTCGGCCGAAAATATCCTGTAGACCTTGCACAGTGTATGGGCTACTGTAAATCTTCCCTAGACGAGGCTCTACTCTTCGGCAAAGCCCCGTCTGGTTTCCTCATGTCCGAAGTCAGTGAGGAAGATAGTTGCCAACCAGTCCGAGCTATCTTTAAAGCAGAGACACCGGCAGTCGGAGAAATGGCTCTCACACTCTACTGACGATTCTCACGTTAATATGTATACTATTTAGAAGAGTTCAAGTCATATTCTGAAAAAGTGTGTACATCTTCCTAACACCACTCTTTTTAGATAGACACTTAGTTTAGTTTTCCCAACATGTGTCTACTTCCAATGTTTCAGTCGGATTACGTTTTTACTTACCCTTGTGTTGCATTGTAGTATTAATTTTAGGAATAGCTAAGGTATTGTAAATTATGTCGGTCAATAAAATTGTCAGTCAGTTGAGGGCCATACGTGATACACGTTTGGGCAATCGTGTCTCGAAAGATACATGACTGATCGGGCAGAAAATTATCCCGCAGTAGGTTGCCATTTATTTTCTGTGGTAGACTGGTTGCCAGCGAAGGCTATAACACTCAATCTGTCCTGTTATTTAATCCATAACTGGAGGGAAGAGACAGATTAATACCTTTCCCAAGGGCATTTGTGCGTAAGTGAATGCAGGGAATTCAAATGGGATTTGAACTCGGCTCCCCGATTTCTCGTTCCGAGCCGATATCCACTATACCATAACACACATTTTACTGGTTACTTATTCTGTGTATCTCTTGGCCTCAGTTAATTTATATATTTTCTATGTTGAAATCGTGCAACTTCGACAATGTACATCATACTACCAAGGTGTCGAATTTTTTTCCTTTCTGCTAATATTCTTTTCCGTTCTTAAAGCTTTTAAAAACTTTGTTGCCGATCTTAAATGATTTATTAGTTTCAAATTGTCGACATCATTTTTATTACCTGGTAGTAATTTGTCAAAAATGGATCCAACATTCCTATCAAACATGAGCTTTGTAAGCGACATTTTCGCGGTGACGTTTGCATTTGACGTCATTCGATATACGCTCAAAAATTCTTGTAGTTTGTATCTTCAGCTTCCAAGCCTTTAATATTTCTAAATGACCTTTTGAGGATCTTAAATAATCGCTCAGCTTAACGATTCGACCTCGGATGATAAATCGGTGTCAAAAGTTCAACTATGTAGTTTTTGCAGAAATTTTAAAACTCACTAAGTCAACACTGTCAGGTACACTAAACCTTGCAAAAGTCCACGTAATCGTTTAATCGTTATTAAATCGTTTACACTTTAATATCTCGGGTTATTTTGTGAAACTGACAACCACAATTAAATAGTATGAACCGTTTATTGGTCCAGTAAAGTTCATGTGTATTCTTGCTTACGGTTTATCAGTGCTCAGCCGTGCGTGATAATTTATAGGTGGTGATATTGCTGCTGAATTACAACCGTTATATTTTCTAACTGTATTTTAGAAATCTTTGTCCAACTTTAGACAATAAACGTAGCTTGTCATCAGGGACACCGATTGAATTGTTTCAAAATCCTTTTTTGCAATGATAACAGAATTACTACTCTTTCCGCGTAAAAAGCACTTCACCTGAAATAGAAAATTTTGTATTATTGTTACCAGGTTTAATTTTAGTTGTATTCCATTTCAATTTAAAGAGATTGATAGATTTTTAATAAACGTATCCGTATGAATGCTGATATCGTCTATCGGTACCAGTATATATATATATATTTGATATATATATATACTGGTTGATAATGTTGATATCGTCTATCGGTACCAGTATATGAATGTTGATATCGTCTACCGGTACCAGTATATGAATGCTGATATCGTCTATCGGTATCAGTATATGAATGTTGATATCGTTTATCGGTACCAGTATATGAATGTTGATATCGCCTATCGGTACCAGTATATGAATGTTGATATCGTCTATCGGTACCAGTATATGAATGTTGATATCGTCTATCGGTATCAGTATATGAATGTTGATATCGTCTATCGGTACCAGTATATGAATGTTGATATCGTTTATCGGTACCAGTATATGAATGTTGATATCGTTTATCGGTATCAGTATATGAATGTTGATATCGTCTATCGGTACCAGTATATGAATGTTGATATCGTCTATCGGTATCAGTATATGAATGTTGATATCGTTTATCGGTACCAGTATATGAATGTTGATATCGTTTATCGGTATCAGTATATGAATGTTGATATCGTCTATCGGTACCAGTATATGAATGTTGATATCGTCTATCGGTATCAGTATATGAATATTGATATCGTCTATCGGTACCAGTATATGAATGTTGATATCGTTTATCGGTACCAGTATATGAATGTTGATATCGCCTATCGGTACCAGTATATGAATGTTGATATCGTCTATCGGTATCAGTATATGAATGTTGATATCGTCTATCGGTACCAGTATATGAATGTTGATATCGTTTATCGGTATCAGTATATGAATGTTGATATCGTCTATCGGTACCAGTATATGAATATTGATATCGTTTATCGGTACCAGTATATGAATGTTGATATCGCCTATCGGTACCAGGTATATGAATGTTGATATCGTCTATCGGTACCAGTATATGAATGTTGATATCGTTTATCGGTACCAGTATATGAATGTTGATATCGCCTATCGGTACCAGTATATGAATGTTGATATCGTCTATCGGTATCAGTATATGAATGTTGATATCGTTTATCGGTACCAGTATATGAATGTTGATATCGTTTATCGGTACCAGTATATGAATGTTGATATCGTCTATCGGTACCAGTATATGAATGTTGATATCGTCTATCGGTACCAGTATATGAATGTTGATATCGCCTATCGGTACCAGTATATGAATGTTGATATCGTCTATCGGTACCAGTATATGAATGTTGATATCGTTTATCGGTATCAGTATATGAATGTTGATATCGCCTATCGGTACCAGTATATGAATGTTGATATCATCTATCGGTACCAGTATATGAATGTTGATATCGTCTATCGGTACCAGTATATGAATGTTGATATCGTCTATCGGTATCAGTATATGAATGTTGATATCGTTTATCGGTACCAGTATATGAATGTTGATATCGTCTATCGGTACCAGTATATGAATGTTGATATCGTCTATCGGTACCAGTATATGAATGTTGATATCGTCTATCGGTACCAGTATATGAATGTTGATATCGCCTATCGGTACCAGTATATGAATGTTGATATCGTTTATCGGTATCAGTATATGAATGTTGATATCGCCTATCGGTACCAGTATATGAATGTTGATATCGCCTATCGGTACCAGTATATGAATGTTGATATCGTCTATCGGTACCAGTATATGAATGTTGATATCGTCTATCGGTACCAGTATATGAATGTTGATATCGTCTATCGGTACCAGTATATGAATGTTGATATCGTCTATCGGTACCAGTATATGAATGTTGATATCGTCTATCGGTACCAGTATATAAATGTTGATATCGCTTATCGGTACCAGTATATGAATGTTGATATCGTTTATCGGTATCTGTATATGAATGTTGATATCGCCTATCGGTACCAGTATATGAATGTTGATATCGTCTATCGGTACCAGTATATGAATGTTGATATCGTCTATCGGTACCAGTAATTATTTAATAGTGTTACACATAAGGCTTTTAATTTCGCTTTAGGATTCCAGCAAAACAATCATCTTTACATTTCGATATCAATCTGGGCAAGTCATTTGCGTGTTCCAATTTTTTGTTGATAGAAATTCTATTTTGAAATCATAGTTCAACAAAATCAAAGCTCAACTTTGTCGTCTGTTAGCATTATGCGTGGGAATCCCTTTTTTTAGAATATACTTAATAATGGATGATGATCAGTTTGCAGTATGGATTTTCTTCCTAATAAGATCCTGTGAAATATTTGTGCAATTATAAGCTTATAGCAAGCGCTTCTTTTTCAATTTGATGGTGGCATTTTTCCAAATTTGTCAAATTTCTTAAAGCGTGGGTTTCTGTTTTCACTGTACTGTCTTCGAAATCCATTGTATTCACTTACGCGCAAATACCCTTGGGAAAGGTATTAATCCGTCTCTTCCTTCAAGTTATGGGTTAAATAGCAGGTCAGATTGGGTTCTATAGCCTTGGTCGGCAACCAGTCTACCGCAGAAAGCAATGGCAACCTACTGCGGGATAATCTTCTGCCCAGTCAGTCATGTCTTGAAAGAGACATGATCGCCCAAGCGTGTATCACGTATGGCATTTAACTAACTGACTGACCGCTCCTGTACCGTATTCATTCGCGTCCTACACTAATAGTATTTTTCGCTGCGGATCGTAGTGTATTAGCTTTGAAGTTAATACTTTTTTTGATCCATTCAAAAGTATTGGAAATATTTTATAGATGAATGAATTATCTCCCCTTGTAGGGGTCGTTATTACTTGCCTTCTGGTCTGGCGAAAGCAGCCTATCATCGGCCACCCTTTTTTCCTGCGACACCGACGAGTCAAGACGGACGAATCCTTAAAACTCAACCAGTAGCCACATGGTATCCGAAAATGGAGCGGCCTAGAAAACAACATAGGATCGAGGATGTCCCAACAGTTGCAGCAAAGAATCAGGAAATTGAATCCCTTTTCAACTAGAAGACGAACATATTCCGACGTTGCAACAGAAAATGAGAAGAACTGTGAACAGAATGAACTTTTACTGCTTCCAGTTAAGTCTTCGAAAAAAACAGTTTTTTTTGCAACCATTTTTTAAGCTCTATTTTGTATCTTCCCTTTCTCTATTTCTCTTTCTGTTATAAAGCCTTTCCTTTTTCCACTTAAGTTCACTGTTGTCCTGTTTCCCCTCGCCGTGTCGCGTCAATGTTCTTTTACCCTTATTTTCTACAGAGGACAAATAATTGGTAGCAAAATTTCTAAGGAGTTTAAAAAACAAACCCGCATACTTTGCTAAAAACAGCATAAAAGCCTTTAGACATTCCACCGACTAATTCCATTCCGTACTCTTCTTAAGTAAATTATTAAAAGGTGTTCGTAATTTGTATATATCTGACACATAAATATTATAATAATTTGTTAATCCGAGAAATAATTGTAGGGTCACCACATTTGTTGTGGTTGGGGGGCGTGTCTTTAATGTCAATCGCTCTAGCGGGATTTGGTCTTCTTCTGTTTTCGTCAATTCAGTTAAGTGGCATACGTGATACACGTTTGTGCGATCATGTCTCGAAAGAGATATGACTGGGCAGGAGATTATCCCGCAGTAGGTTGCCATTGCTTTCTCTGGTAGACTGGTCGCCAGCCAAGGATATAGAATCCAATCTGTCCTATTATTTAACCCATAACTGGATGGAAGAAACGGATTAATACCTTTCCCAAGGGTATTTGTGCGTAAGTGAATGCAAAGAATTGAACTGGAATTCGAACTCGGCAGCCCGATCTCTCGTTCCGAGTCGATATCCACTGCACCACATTGTACATACGTCAGTTATTCGTCAATTATCTGATTATTATTCGTCAATTACTTGATCTAAATATTTAATCTTATCCATAAAGAATTGGCATTTTTGTTTACTGAGTTTGAATTTGTAATTATGTAGTCTCTGAAATATATCGTATCAATCTTAATAACTATGTCATCTATATAAGCGATGGCACAGTCTAGTCCAGCTAACATCGTATCAATTATTTGCTGGAAAATACCCACGGCTACTTTTACACCGAAAAGTAATCTAAACTTGTAGAGCCATTTAAGTGTATTAATAGTTGGATATTTCTGTCATTCTTGATTCAATTCGAGTCCAAGATATGCCTCAAATCAGTCAGTTTTTGAAAAAAGATTGCCACCAGTTAATTTGGCAAATATAACCGCCGAAGTTGGTAGGGGGAGACACATATGGGAGGAGGCAGTCATTCAACACAGTCGAAAAATCTGCACATAACCGAATCTCATTATTTTTCTTTTTATATAAACCGCTGGAGTGGCCCATTCTTAATAATCTATTTGTTCAATAACTTCACGGTTTTCTAACTTATCAAGTTTGGTGTTAATAAACTCAAACGCAGCAAAGGGTATCTTTCTTTTAGGCTTAAAATATAGGCTGAAAAATATTAAAATTAAAAATGCCTTTGACTTTGATATATTTTCCCAACTCCTCTGAGAAAATATTCGTGAAATTATTTTATAGTTTATCTAGTATTTTTTTTTAGCTGTAATCTTTTTCTCTGTAGAACAATTAATTTTTCCACGGTTCCGTCGTTCAAATAATTCTAGCCAATCGATACTTGGGAAATGCGAGGTGGAATGTTTTCGTGCGTAAACATCTGCTTTTTTTTTAATGTACTCGCAACAGCGATGTTACAAGTACTTTTCTCAAGAAAAAATATTTTGTCTGATATTCCTCTTGCAACTTTGTCGTGAATTTTTTTTCAAATTAGTCTTGCCAATTTTGTTCAAAGTTTGTTTATCAATAATTGTAATACCGCTACCAGTGTCTACTTGCGTTATTTATTTTAACTGTCGCAAATATCCTATTATCTGAAATTTCCAGTTTGTTAGCTAGTAGCACTACTTTCAGAAAGTTAATCTGTGTATTTCTTTTGATTTTCCAACTTGCATTAGCTTCGTTAATGACCTGTTTTCCCACAATTAAATGGACACTCCTTTCTGAAATGAATTATACCACAGGCAAAGCAGGGGTTTCATTTCGGCAGTAGTTTTTATTTTGGATTTTTTCCTCTTGTTACTACAGATTATATTTTGAAGTACTTGTACTTTTGACATATGTCGTTCTTTTATGTTCGATTTGCACGTTATCGTGCCTTAAATTGACACTCATACATAAAATAGGAAGTTACTTTTTAAGGAAGTTACTTATTTTTTTATCCTTCAAGTTATCGCAGTCTGTTCCTATCTATCTATCTATCTATCTATCTATCTATCTATCTATCTATCTATCTATCTATCTCTCATTTTGTTCATTATCTATCTATCTATCTATCTATCTATCTATCTATCTATCTATCTCATTTTGTTCATTATCTATCTATCTCATTTTGTTCATTATCTATCTATCTATCTATCTCATTTTGTTCATTATCTATCTATCTATCTATCTATCTCATTTTGTTCATTATCTATCTATCTATCTATCTATCTCATTTTGTTCATTATCTATCTATCTATCTATCTATCTATCTATCTATCTATCTATCTATCTATCTATCTATCTATCTCATTTTGTTCATTATCTATCTATCTATCTATCTATCTATCTATCTATCTATCTATCTATCTATCTATCTATCTCATTTTGTTCATTATCTATCTATCTATCTATCTATCTATCTATCTATCTATCTATCTATTTTGTTCATTATTTTCTTATCTATCTATCTATCTATCTATCTATCTATCTATTTTGTTCATTTTATTCTTATCTATCTATCTATCTATATCTATCTATCTATCTATCTATCTATCTATCTCATTTTGTTCATTATCTATCTATCTATCTATCTATCTATCTATCTATCTATCTCATTTTGTTCATTATCTATCTATCTATCTATCTATCTATCTATCTATCTATCTCATTTTGTTCATTATCTATCTATCTATCTATCTATCTATCTCATTTTGTTAATAACCTATCTTTCTTATTCTGTTTCTATTTATCTATCTACCTGTGTATCTCATTTTGTTCATTATCTCTCGCTCTCTCTCTATCTCATTTTATTAATATATATATATATATATATATATATATATATATATATATATATATATATATCTATATATATATCTCATTCTGTTCATATCTATCTATCTATCTATCTATCTATCTATCTATCTATCTATCTATCTATGAAGAAAAAAGCGCCCGAAAAAGTTACAAAATGAAAGTATAAATAAGTAGGTGTAACTTAAAGATAACAGATTTAGTCTTCCTGGGATGATTAATCTGATGCCGAGCTTTCTTCTATCCAAACTGTAAAACCAATAAAATACTTTTTCGATTATTTTGAACAGAGGATCATAAAGAGCATGTATCATGTTAATCTCACTTAGACACGTTTCTCTTTGATGCCGAACAGGCCTCTTGACCGCGGGCTGGGAAATAAAAATATATTTTAATGATAAGATTTCGATATATTGGGTTATTACTTACTTGCCAATATGGTCAATCCGTTCACAGTGCACTAGTAAAAGAGGAAGATTTAAGTCGCGCGGGAAAAGGAGGTGTACAGGTTGGAACGTGAGAAGAAGAAAAATTACGCCATTTTGATTAGAGTTACTTCGAGGTTTTTATATGTAGATTCAAAGACGCCATAAATGTTTAATAGATATGGCGCTACCTGGAAACACTTATGCTCTTGAAGAACTAATGCTATTTCAGTACAATATGTCTGGTGCTTCTGCGTTTATAAAAGACGGAAATAGTTATTTTTTCGCTTAGACTCGAAGATAATCGGACAATTATGGACGTGAACCACGTTGGGTGGTCTACACATGTTCAAGTTCTCATAGTTCAATAAATATTTACAACGACAAGCTCGCTATGAAACAATTGTTAAATGTTGAACCATGCAAGCTATTGATAGTTAGTTCCATAGTAATGCATTTTAGTGTAAAGAAAATTTTATATATATATATATATATATATATATACACATGTGCGTGTGTGTGTGTGATTAAAAAGAGCCGATTAAGTATGTCAGTTTAATATTTTATTTTACATTTAAATTTTCGAATGCAGAGTTGTGAGTTATTCAATGTGCGCGCAACATATATACACACACACACACACACACACACACACACACACACACACACACACACACACACACACACATATATATATATATATATATATATTAGTAAGAGTAAAAACGAATGGCATAACAATCCACAGTTCGTAGTATTTACTTTTTAAAAGTGCTCCATATGTAGTAGAGCAATATTTATAGTAATATTTTTATTGTTATTGGTATTTACAATAAAAACATTTTTTTCATCGCTACACAAGAACTGTTGCATTTCGGTACTATCAATAGTACCTCATCAATAGGTATATATATATATATATTCTTCTAATATCGAGTCATGAATCCCTGTCTCTTCCCCTTATTTTATGTCTTGACGACATATTTTAAATATGTTTTTTTTTTCGTTCTTCACCTCCTCCCGCACTTTCTTTTTTAACTTCCTGTGTATGGATATGTTTTTGGGCTCTTTCCGGTATGTAAATTTTTGTAGCTTATTTGAATTGATAAATTTTCCTTTTGGATCGTTACTTGGTGATGAAGCGAAAATAGAAAAAAGAAATCTGATTCCTTTTACCACCCAAAAGTATGCTATTGAAGATTCACAAGTTATTTGAATGACCTGCAATGCCATTATTGAACTCTTAGTTTTTATCGTCCCGGTCAGTGTAAACACTCGTTTAATTAACTTTTCCAGGGTGGAACCAAAATGTCTCTGTCGCCCACAGATTTTTAGAAACTCATTTAGAAAAATATTATCCAATATTTCCTCCCCGCTTACGAAAAATCAAAACAAACATTTGAAAAAAAGAAAGAAAAATTACGCATCAACCACGCACCGAAAAACAAATTATACAAGTAATTTTTTTTTTATAGAAAATCGTTGAGAAAATCAGATTTGTTTTTTTATCATCTGTGAGATGGAGGTTGTAGTCAAACAGAAGAAAGGAACTACGAAATTAGTTACCTCCACTCAATTGCCAAAAAAATAAAAAAATAAAAAACAAAAAAAAACAAGAAAACATCATATCATGATGTAAACTTAATAAAAACAAAGTTTTATCATCAAAATGTTTATGCTATTATTAAGAGGAAAGATCAAATTTTCTTGTTAATATTTTTAAAAAATTTAAGTACTTTCTAAAACATTCGAGATTTTAATTAGATTTTCATTTTTTGTTTTCCGTCAGCGATTCCCGCAATGTTTACGTAAGACGACTAATAAGAAAATGAAGTCGGTCCTGTAAAATGATTTTGGGCGAGTACATTTTCCTTTGCTCTCGACCGCCGATCGAGTGATTTCTTTTTCAAATCTCAAAGGCTATATATATATATATATATATATATATATATATATGGCTCATTTTGTGTCAAATAAAGAAGGCGTTAGACCATGTCCGACACGGATTTTTTAAAAATATGTTACGCTTATAGATCTCCATGAGAGGAATTGAATGGCACCTGTTACACATCTCAAAGTCAAGAGGTTCCTGAGATATGACCTCTGACATTTTTTTACGAAAATGTCGAAAATGTGAATAGTGACCAACTTTAAAAGATGATATCTCAGTTGTTTATGGACCAACTAAGCTTATTCATATATAATAATTCTAAAGTACTTGGATAGATCTACAATTTTATCCGGGGACTTTTTTTAGAGGTCAAATAAAAAAGTTGACCTTGACCTTTGACCTGACTTATCTCAAAAAAGTTATTTTAATTTTTAAAAATTTTGACAAGCGATTTGTCTATCTTATGAGAGTATATATTCCAAATTTCATGATGGCACTTCACTAGAACTGTTGCTACAAGCGTTTAATAGAACTGGTCAAAATTCAAAATGACGGAATGTAGTATCTAGTACTTCATAGAAAAACATTTTGATATTTCACAATATGGTCAAGTTGTATATGTTTGTAAAGCTATTTTAATGCTGATTAATATTCACAGAAGGATCATAGTCATGAAATCAATAAGAAATTTTTTTCTGGTGATGAAATTAAATTTTCTTAATTTTTTTCTAATGTAACACAGATTTTGTTATGGAAAAAGTGATATAATAGAGAAAGAATTCTGAAAAGTGTTAAGGTTTAATTAAATTATAGCATAAAAAATATGTGACCTCTATGGTGAATAAGTTTTGGTTGATGTTTGATATTCTAAATCTACAAAAAAGAAAGCAATCTCCGTTGTTTATGGGTACTTCTTTTTATGAAAAAAAATTAACAATGAATGTTCTAAAATAATTCTTGACATGTTGAATGTTATGCAAGTTCTGGTTGTGAAATCAAAATAATTTTTTTCTTGAGATCAAACTGTTTTTAGGATTCCTTTCATACTTTTTCTTATACAACACAGATTTTGATACGGGAAAAATGATGTAATACAGAAAGAATTCTAAAAAGTGTTTCGAGATTTAATTGGGTTATAGTATCAAAAGAATAAATGATATTTGAAGTTGATGGTAAACAGTTTTTTGACTTTTGACATGATACCCTATATCCACAAGAAATCGATTTGTGTTCATTGGGATATACTCCATGCAGGAGTACCCAGTGAACCCCCAACTTACATGTGGCCACCTAACTCCCCAGACTGCAACCCCTTGATTATTATGTGTGGGGCACAGTTGAGTCAGAGACCAATAAAATCAAAAGATGGTCTGAAAGCAAAGATTAATGCAGCATTCATCAACTTAAACAAGGAGACCGTCCATAAGAGTTGCAGGAGATTCCGATGGCGTCTGGAGACCATCATTAAAGCCAATGGCAATATTATTGTATACTTTTACTCTTTAATATTTGAAGACATTTTTGTGTAATTTTGGTAAATATATCTGTTAAAATGAGATGTCAGTGTTATTTTCATTTTTGTATAATTTACCCATCGCGCCCTTATCTATAATATATAGTGTGTTATAATATGTATATTTAGTAATACATATTTAATAGCTCTGTCATATTACATCGAGAACTATTTTATTAACACCATCACGCAATGTGCGATATCTTATATTCACACACACACACACACACACACACACACACACACACACACACACACACACACACACACATAGACTATAGACGGTTAGACATCCGATTGTTTCTAGCATTATTCGGCGAATTTACCTTCTGAGCTATGGCCGCTCGGTAGAAGAAGGCAGACTTTTAGTGTGTTATATACAATTTAAACATACTCCAGTAGCTGAGAGTGTTCTAATTCATTACTGATGCTAGAGTAGCTACTGTTTTTTTTTACAAAGTCTACTACTCTTCCACAGTGCTCAATCAGGGTGTGAGAGCGTATCTATCTATCTATCTATCTATCTATCTATCTATCTATCTATCTATCTATCTATCGTCATCTTCAGACAGATCTGTTTCACTGTATCATGGCTCATCAGTACAGTTAGACATCCGATTGCTTTTTAACCCAGGATTGAAACACGACCAAATTGGCGCCAGTCGGCGATTCTACCCCCTCTCTTTCTCTCTCTCTCTCTCTCTCTATATATATATATATGTGTGTGTGTGTGTGTGTGTGTGTGTGTGTGTGTGTAAATATTTTCAGATATAATCTGTAGAGAAGAACAATATGATTAAACGAAAGAGACAAGAGCAAAACTCTTTCTACTTTTAGCCGACGCGTTTTGCCCAATAACGGACCTTATCAAGGCAAAAAAAAAAAAAAAAAATGAAATTATTTTATTTGAAATAAAGTATCTATAAACAACAACAAAATGATGTTAGTTACTGGAAAATTACAAAAACGCTCATAAATATTCATTAGGTCGAGTATGAAAAATGACGTATTTAAATGTCTAATATTTTTCTGTTGATTTAATGAATATTTATGAGCGTTTTATAATTTTCCAGTAACCAAAAACATTTTGTTTTTGTTTATAGATACTTTATTTTAAACAAAATCAATGCATCGGCTAAAACTAAATATCAATCGAGCACAAAATACTTTCAGTCAAGCGAATCCGGAAAATTTGCTTTTAAACATACATTTTCCTGGTATTTCGTAATTTGTTTGACTTACAGTCAAACAAAATTACTTTCGTGGCTCAGCGGTCAAGACACGTCAAATGAATTTACGGAATCCCCTCGGGGACCCAGGTTCAAATAATGCCGGAGTACGCATATTTTCCGAACAAGATTTTTCGATTATTCAGGCCGAATATATAATTATAATAAATCATTATAAAAAAACAGATTTTAAAAAACAAACAAACAAAAGAAAACCCAGAGTAGTTTCCCAAATACGACTATTCATTAAAAATAAGGCTTAAACAAATAAATTAAAAGTACATGAATCCAATCTTAACAATATCAAGGTATTTGCAGTCACATATAAAATACTAACCTGGCACTTTTTGTGCTAGATGGGGACCCCAAATCATCTCTGAGTGCGGCGCAGTTGTATCTCTGTCCGACGACAGGCATGCAATTGAGAAAAATTTTACTATGAGATATCCAGTCCGGGAACAATGTTCCGAGGCTGCGCCACCCCATTGCACCAGAGGTGGACCAGGTGCTCGTCACCGGGGCCAGCGTGACCGGCGGTAGAGGGGATTGGGTAAATTTTGTACATTGTCCGCTCGTACGCGTTCGGGCTCCCCACATTAAACCTCGACCTTGTGTCACATGCACTTCCTAGTGGGGGGGGGAAGAGGTAAATATCCACATCTAAAATATAGATATGATCAACACAAACACATTACAAACAATAATAATTCTGAAGCTGGTAAGAAGCAGTTAACGTATTCCTAACTTTTGTTATCAAATATTCCACAGTAATAATTGAAGTCCCACGACGAAAGGAGAAATGTTGCAAGATCCTAG